>JAVQJF010000723.1:0-27684 GCA_036023855.1 Gadopsis marmoratus
GGGGGGGCCCAGCAAGGTGGGGACATTGAGACAGATGAAGGGTCAGAAATGTGTGCTGAGAAGCTTCTCCTCTGGGTCTCCTTCACCCCCGTGCGCTCGACCCGTGCCAGCCTTTCATTCTAATCTGATGATAATGATATTTGCTCAGGACGACCTCTGCTTGCACAGTGTAATTACCCACCCAGCTTTCTATGATCTCAGCTATTGGAAATCGATGGGCCATAAGAGGGCCCCATCAGAGCTTATTATTATCACTGCTCGCTTTTCGTTACAGCGCGATCAGATTTAATATGTTGTTGAATTTTTTACTGCACGTCCCCCCCCCCCACCCCTTTTTATTTTTTTTTACCCGACTACTGTCAGTGTGGCTAAGTCAGCGTCTGGCCATTCTTTGAATACGTACTCGCCAAAATTCTTGCAAAAACTCTGTTGATGCTTTGAGTGCATTGTAGATCGTTTTGATGACATACCACTCGCAGACAAATCTACATTTTTAAGTATGTTTTTTCTTTGCGTTACGCTCCCTAAACTGTCCGCTCAGTGCACACCAAAACAGCTTCTGTGGATATTGTTGAGCGTTATTTTGTCCCCTTAATAGCACCTTTGGCTTAGTAGCACTCAGCAGTTCCATGCTTATCCGTGCATTTGTGAGTGGATGCCTCTTTAAATCGGTTAGGTGAATCTGCTCTGGATGACTCCCTCCATTAGCTACTCATCCAGGGTTAAGTACCCTCTGGAACAGATGGCACTGGCCATCAGGTGACCCTGCCTCTGCACTGCCTTGATTGAGACACTTCAGTTGAGGCCTTGCTTGGCGTGACCTTCCGAAAGCCCCTCTCAGATAGACCTTTCTTGTACGGCTGAGGGTTTGCGTCTGGTCCAGTGATCTGGACATTATTGCCACTTCTTCAGCCTTATGAAACCCAAACTTGTTATTTCAACAGTAAAGCAGTGTCTTTGCCGAGACCTTCGCGCTTGTTATTGTCAGTTTTGTTAAAGAGATAAGAGGATCACAGGTGAGATTTCATCATGAGGATAAACGAGGGCAGAGTTAAGACACACTTTTTGAGCACAAGACTGAGCCTGGCTATACAATTAAACAATGACAATAGATTTTCTCTGTCATTCCAAAGGCAATGAGACTTGAAGGCCTGTGTTCTTTATTTGTTTTTTTTCGAGATCAGGTCACAGTTTGAGTTGTATGTCTTAAGTCATACTCCCACATCGTCTCTAAACAGCAATTTCCTTTTATTGGGCCCTGTAAAGTTCCTGGCTCTGTAAACATCTAGGGGCTGTCATGTTTTTGGAGGCTAAAGAAACCTAATAACACAGCAATCAGCATTTATATGAATGACGGTGCATTGATGGGTTTTCACAAAGCAATCCAATGCGAACCACTTCCCCAAATGCACAGGAGATCCTCTGACCTCGGAATAACAGCGATAGTATCGTTAAGGTCACAGAGTCTTGAGGGGGTCGCAAGATGGATTTTTATGAAACAAACATTTTAGATAGAAGTATGAAAAGGATTAAAGCCGATGGAGACGGGTCAAAAGATGAAGGGGAGAGAATCGGAGGTGGTCGTTGGTGACACGGGTTGGTTGTGAAAATTTATTTTTAGCCCAGGACAGAAACGGTGACAAAGGAGGAGAGGTGGAAGTGATCGATATGTTTGTGCAAAAGGCAGAGGACTGCCGAGACACAACAGTGGAAGTCATGAGTGAAGCATTCCCTCAAGGGGACGGCCGGCTCGGCCAATGTGGAGACACGACAAATGAGGAAATGGTAACAGAGATATGGCTGATGAGCAGGGGCTGTGCTGGGAGTGTGGGGGTGCTGCTAAGTGACAGGAAATATTTGTTATGTTAACAGTTAACAAACTGTAGGCCGCTTGAACACGAGGCTTCCAGCTTCCAGACTCAGAATAGACAAAATGCAAAGGAATATGTTGGCACGGGAGTAGCTGACGTTCTTCCAGGTCTATTCTGAGCGAGGGAGCGAGCGTTGAACGCGGTTCTAATGCTTCGTTAAAGCTCTGTTATCTAAGAATACAAGAGTGACAACAGTGTTTGCATCTACACTCATGGCACTTTAAGGTTGATCCTAAAAAAAAAGAAATGTGCGCTCCTAGATTTGACCTTCATCAACAGTTCTAGCTCTGATAAATTATTTTTCTTTTTGAATACACGTAGGGTTAGAGGACAGAGATCTGAGAAGTCAACATAGATGGATTCCAAACTTCCTTTTAGCAATACAAGTGCTTCACCTGCACTTATTTTTACACTGGTGGATTAAAAAAAATATATATATATATGGTTAAACGTTATGTTTTATGTTACATAAAAGATTGCAGGACTAAAACTATTGTTTTTAGGTGCTTCTTCCTTCTGCTTCATTTTCTTCTCCTTCACTAGTCAGGCAAAGAGATTTAAACAGATCACCCTGCCCAACGTGTGTGACCCTTTCCATTTTTTATTTGATCTACCACGGCTTCTAAATTGTACGGCGTAGAGTCACTTTTTTCCCTCCCTCAGAATCAGTGGCACGATATATGTAACATACTGGTTTTTAATTAAGACTCGACATTTCCCCAATATTGCAAAATGAATGCATATCCTGATTTGTCATTATATAGTATCTTCCACAATTGGATCCAATTTGCAACAAATCAATGCACACAATTTAGACTGACACCCTAGATTATGGCGTTCTCAAAACGCACCCCATTTGGCCATAGAGCTACGTCCAACATCACTCCAGGAAGTGGTGCCGTCCATTAGTTTGTGTGAAAGAGTTGTTGTTGCCTACGTGACAACTGAGCAAACCGCTGATGAAAACTTTGAGTTGTGGTCAAAAGCTAGTAAGTGCTGGACCTTGAGTTGACCCGTACTAACTTAAGTACAATGGCATCTTAGGCCACATACTGTATGTTTGTATGTTATCAAAAGGCTGAAATAATGAACATAACTATGCTGTTAAATGGTCAGGGTGCACAACAGCACATACAGGGTTTGGTGTACTTCTCAAATACGATTTATGAACTGACGCTGCACAGTGGCCACTAAAGACGGCTTCGTTGTCATTTAGTCTCTGTCAATGAACAAGAACGTACATTATAGTCTGACTTCAACTTCCAGTTCCTACTTGTGCACGCTTTGAATTGCGCTAACAAATCGCCCCCCAAAAACAGCGGCCGCCGCTGGACTCAGCCAGTCGCAGATAGACCATATATTCATTCAATTGGACCAAACCCTTCAGTCAACAAAATAAAATCAATTATGGAAATGGGAAAGTGTTAGTTGAGCATATACTTTGCTCAAATTATACTGTAAGCCACATAAGGTCAAGGCCTCTGGAGTAAATCACGGCTTTGACGTTTTATCTCACCATCTACCGTGATTCACACTGACACAGCTTTTCTATGCTCGCAGACAAACAACTGGTTTCTCAGCATGCTGCCCAGTTTCAACGCGTGGTTAGTGCATGCCTGCAACCGTTGGTCTTCACCGTACTGTGTGTGTGTGTATTTGTGAGTGTGAGCGCGTGCATGCATGCATGCATGCCTGCATTTCTCTCAGCTACGACTGGTTAAATGATTTCTCGAAGGGCTACGGAGCGACCATTTCATTTTTTGGCACCTAATAACAATCAGGTCACACTGTGCCCCGGCTGATCCTCTTTGATATGGTCCGTGCACTTGCCCAAGCCCTCTTTCACAGGTGCCAATCATTATAATCAAGCCCCCACAGCCAATCCCCGCCACCAGCCCCAACACCGTCTCCAGCCCAGCCCCTGAGGGCACGTGGCGGCTTCACAGCAGTTGTGTTGAGGAAGAGGAGAGTTTAATCTGCCCCCTGATCTGGCGCACCGGCCATATTCTTTGACCCTCACATCTAAGCTTTCTCCAATATGATTCATCTGCGAACTCGAAGCATTGTTACTTGGCATATTTCTTCAGAGGGCTGCCCGAACTTTAGAGCGGTTGCCTTGTGCATGGGCGTCATGACGGTAGCAACAAACGGGTTGGGAAGGCAGAGCTTTCCCCGCTCATGTACCCCAGACACATTTCCAAGCTGGTGGGGGGGATTCAAACGGGTCACCTGGCAAAGGTTACCCATTTCGAAGAAGCCAAAAGGTCAAAAGTGAGCCTGGTTTCCAGATTATATATAGTGATTGGCTGGGTCTGACACTGCCCTTTTCTGAGATGAATTACTAACTTTATTGCTGTCCCCAACAGACTGGCCAGTGTTAAACCCGTGACAGCAAGACAAGAAATCAAATTGAACTCGAGATCAAATCGGGGCAAGCAGGCACCAAAGGCAGCCTCACCTTTAATGAAAGCTTGTAGACCAGCTGATTGCCGCTCCTTTACATTTGATGCTGTTGCATTCCTGAAAGAACTGCCAAAATTAGCTTGTTGTTGGTCGAGTCATAACATCTTGCTGTCATCAGTAGGTTTGTCCACAGATTCAGCAGTGATCTTTGATTCTCCTGCCTATCTCCTAAATATTACGCTTATGTTTCACTAATTCGCCACAGCAAAGTTGTTTTGAAAGAAATGTCACTCCACCCGGATTTATTTTCACAATTTATAACCACCATAGTAATGAAAGATTTTAATTAATGTGTCTGCCAAGTAATTCATACTGAACATATCTGCAAAACGTTCAGTGTCAACCTGTTTCATTTGGTTCCCCTACAACATCAGCTCATGGCAACTATGTTTAATATTTTTATGGTTGTGTTTACTCACTCAAAGCACTTCATGTTTGGGAAAGATGGCGGTCTTAGTTAAATATTTAAAAAGTCAGTCCCGACTTGATGGTATCTCAAACCCTTATAAAGTCAAACTAGCTGTATCCTCATGGCTGGATGAAAATAGGGTGAAACGACCCTTTAACAATTAGCAATCCACTGCTGCAGTATATGTATCAGTACTACTCAAATATAAGACATCCACACCACCTGCCTTACACCTGCAAATTCAGTGTAAACAAAGCCAACCCAGGTATTTATTCTGTTTTATTAAAAACAGAATTTACAATAAATAACATCACCAGAGGACTGCTTATTCATGTATTTATTCATGTATTCATCCCTGCCCAGGGCAGACCATCGTTTGATTTACTTTTACGCTCTTCGTGTAACATAGGAAAGTAATCTATATGCTGTCACAAAGTGATTGTTTTCCTTTAATGCAGTCTTTTATAACAGCAAGTATGAGAATAATTCAGTGAACCAACTATAAAAAAAGTAGATGTATTCTTTCTTCGTTCTTATGTTAGGATTAGGTGGGCGTAATCCTGAAACAAAAATATTATATAGAGGACAAATAACACAACCTATGGCTTCTCAAACTCTACAGTTCATGTGATTTTAGTTTTTCCTTTCATGTGATAAACTACTGGGAATCACCTCTCTGTCGCACCGCTGCAAGTCTTTCCCCAAACACTGAATTACCCATAAACCACACTGTTTTCTTTGGAGACATTCCTTCTAAATAAACTGTTTTTAATTTTCTCCTTAAGACGAGCCCTACATTTTACTGCCTAAACTCACGTTGATGAGTAAGAGTTTGAAAATAGCTTAATATAAGGGTTCGGGTCTCACCGAACTTTGCAAATGAAAGGGATTCAGATCCATTCAGAGATTTAAGAGCTAGTGCCAAGGGTTGTGTATAGGTTACGGAATAGCTACTTTAGTCTTTGGTTTGACATTTATTTTTATTTGTGTGAGACTTTAAACACACAGTTTGACTTTGGCAACTGTCCTCTTTAAAAACCAGTGTAACGCCTCGAAACTGGAGCCTTAAAAAAAAAAAAATTGACCAAAACACGGACAAATGGACCAACAGTGAAGTCCAGGCTTTGCTGAGCGCGTGTGCGACGGGGGATACTACGCGGTTTTGACTCGTCTAAGCGAAATATAAAAATCTTGCGTGCGATGCTGTGAGTGACGCTGCTGTACCAACCGCCGACGGGCTGACGTCACCCCTGCGTTCCTATTGGTGGTGCGAATGCAAGACAGACAAAAACCTCCCCAGTGGGCAGATCTTCTTAGGGAGTCCCAGTGTGCCCTTGGTTCATTTCCTGTTTTATTCTGGTAGCCTATCCTCTTGTGCGTATGCTCTAGTTTTACTTCCTGACTTTGTTCTTTTCCCGCCTATTCACCTGTGATCGAGGCCTCTGCCCTGCCTCCAGGCGTCCGCCTGAAGCTTCTTGTGCTGATCCCTGGCCTCGTGTTCCCAGGTCTTTTGCCCCGAGATTAGATTCACCTGCGTTCACCTGTCCCTGGTTCCCTCGTTAGCGCCGGCTGCTTTTCTTTGTCGATTCATCCTGTTTGCATCACTGCTTGGACTGCTCGCCCTGTGTTTGGTGGATGTTCCTCGTGCTTTTGTCTCCAGACTTACCTGTTGCCTGTTTCCCTGCCTGCCTCTCCGCCTGCATTACCCGAAAGGAAGCTCTTTTACTACAAATAATCCATTGGGATTATTTTCCCTGCCTCCAGTACTTCGCACACCCGTGACAGACCACAGAACAGTTTGGTCCGAAAGCGCCTAATGTGAGCAGCAAGCGGTGTCTGAAATGTGACTTTTAAAGGTTTATATGTAGCACCTATTTGGTGTATTTAAATTTACCTTATGTCACCAACTAACGTAGAGGATTTTATTCCTGTTACTTGTGGTCCTCTTCGCGCTGCCGTTTACTCTGTGGAGGCTGGAGTGGGTGACGATGTGGTAGCAGCGTGGCCTCAACCTGTGTTTTAGCCCTAATCTGTAATTGCATCCAGTGAAGGAGGGACAGCCTCTGTGACGTGACCGGCCATGGAGCACGAGGCCAGAGCTGCCTCACAAAGCCAGAGAGAGATGGAGAGATTGAGCAGGAACAACAAACACAGATAAAAATGAATAAAAAAAAAAAAAAAAAGAGAGAGAGAGAGAGAAAAGCAAACGGATTGACTTTGGTAAGAGGTCACTTTTGAAAGTCCTCCCAAGTGATTGTTCGAAAGTACCATTTTTTCTCAGTTCAGGACACCCCAGAGATGTGAAGTGTAAGGTTATAGTATGGCCCAGTGCTCTATATTAATGGTGACTTTGGCTCACCTAATACGGATTCTCAGGGTTATAGCCCCCGGGTGCCTGCTGAGCAGAATGTGAATGCAAAAAGAGCCAATCCCTCTCCCCATCCCCTCCCTGGTCACCAGGGCCCCACCAGCCCTCGCTCAAGGTTACAGCCCATACAGCCTGGCAGCGATGAAGCCATCAGCACTGATTTTAAATGATACCCCGGCCCAGCCACCACTTAATGTATTCCCTCTCCCTTTACTTTTCCTTTAAACTCTTGATTATCCCCTTTTCAAGTTGATATTGTAATGCATGATCAGAGGAGAGGCTGAATGGGAGAGACACGTTTCTCCTTGAGTCAGTCGCCGGAGTTCCTGCTGGGAGAAAAAAGGAGAGGTTATGATCAAGGGCCTGCCTCTTAAGCCCTGAGCTATGTGCAGGATGTTTTTGTGTATTCCGGTGCATTTCAATGTGAACCGAGCCTGGGTATAAATAATTTGCTATGCTAAACTGCTGCACAACAAGCCTCTGGAAGTCTTACGCATCATGTGTATATTTTCCGGGGAAACTACACGGCTTCCCGTTCTGTAATTACACCGTCGGATATCCTCCTGCCGCGGCTGTCAAACGCCAGCTCCAATGGACACTGACACTTTTTTCCATGTGTGTTACTCCCTTCTCATTGCTCATGTAGATTCCGCTAATGCTTACTTGACGAGTAAAAATGTTATTCTAATGATGGTCGAGGGAGCAGGGTTTCTGCAGGTAGTTGTTATGGAAACTGCAGCTGCAGCTTAACTGCAGATAAGCCTCCTCTCTTACCGCTCCCCCCCCATCTCCTCTTCCTTTTCGATCTAGTGAACACAACATGTTGGAGTCATTACCAGAGTACAAATGGTTAAGGACAGACCCGAGACATGAGGGACAACATTCAGTCAGACGCTCAGAGAATGTGCGCAAACCGTCCAGGGTTGCTATCTGCGAGCCACAGTCTGGCCCGCAGAGGAGGGTTGGGATTCCAATTTTAGATCATTCACTCCCCTTTACATTATTTTGAGTACAGTTGTAGCATAATCAAATAAAATGTGAACCCTATAATGTTTTTTAATGATTGTGTTAACATTATTTTCCATCCATCTGCTGGCGAAACTCCTAAAATGACTCATTTACCGTTTTCTTTCTCTGTTGTTTAGAAACGTTGATCACAGTTGCACCTGTCCGATTTACAATACCAGCGGTGGAATATTTGTTTTCCTCACTTTAGTGCTTCGTATTGATTCACAGCTAAATTGCTAAAACAGCTCATTATAATCTGATTTATAGGCGTGTTGTGTAAGTGCTGTTTACTTTGCAGCTGGACACTAATGCACTCAACGGAGTGAATCTGAAATTTGCTCGAGTCTTTTTTTTTGGTTTTGTTTATCGCATACTATCCTCATTACGCTTGCACCGACAATGATATCAATTCCAGAACCTGAACCTGCTTCACTGCCTCCCACCCTTCTATATGACCACCATTTTCATATTTTTTCCACCGTGAAATACCTGTTTGTTTTTGAGAGCAGCAGAATGATTTATACTTAATATGCATGAGCTGCGTTATCTGCTGCAAGAGGACAACGCTCGCAACAGTCGGAGTAAACTTTCTCCTTCTGCGACGAGCGTAGCTCTGGAAATGCAATTTATCTAAGAAAAGGTCAAGAGAACATAGAGAGAAAACGCAGACAAGCTGTAGATTTTCACCCATAATATTCAAAATTACCGCAGACCAAAATAAAATCTTAAATTATAATAATGATATGCAGCATTGATGTCGATGAAATTTTCACTGTAAACCAACAACAGCAAAGTCCTCAAGACTAAATGACAAAATAGGTGAGATTACAAAATGACCCTAATGAAGGTTTTATCATCCGAAGTGCCTTCCAAAACACATTTACTACAGTTACAAAAACTATTCGTACGACTGTTTTCTGTGACTGTTGTGTGGAAAGCGGGATTCGAACATGCGGCCTCTCCCGTGTCAAACGGTGAGGTCACGCTTTGTCGACACAGCCGTTCTCCCCGGTCCGTCCTCCCTGCTGGGTGTCGTGGAGCTGTAACAGTGTCGCACTACCTCTCCGCATGAGTTCCCTGTCAGGTAAACACAAGTGCAGGTCATTTTCCTGTTGAGGACTGTCTCCCAACGCTAAACAAAACGGTCTATATACTTTCACAGATTGTTTCTTCAAAGTAAATATATATTTTATATTAATGATATTCTGCTAATGGTAGGCATCTCCCTTTCCATCCAACCTTCTTGTGTTTGGCACTAAATCATTTCATTTGACAGATTTCAGTGGTTACTCTGAAGTACTCTACATTAAGGGTGAACGAGTCTATTTTGGGGTATAATACTGGGTTTGCTCGTCTAGGCTAAGTTTGTCCCCTTTAATTATTTTATGTATTAAATGGGCATGTTTTAATTGATGGAGGCATTATCATAAGGTGCTCAAATGATGCTGAACCCCTCAACGCGAGTGCAAGAAGCTGCAGCAGGAATTTATTCCAATTTAGACTTCTTAGTCCTAACACAAACAGCTCAATTAGTCAGTGATGGGAACCTTTTATTAAAAAGTACCTTCGGATATGTTCCACGAGCCAGACCTCTCACATTCTCGGCACAGCTTGTCTTTCACCGAACAAATGTTTAATTCAGAAAAAAATTTAGATTGGAGGCAAGTAATTTCTCAGAAGAGTGAAGGCCAAACAAAATGTAATTACTGTGAATAGATATTTTGACTTTTTCTTTTTTATTTTCTGTTTTAAAAATCAGATTTTGACATGGCTGATAATAGGACTGAACTGTTTGCAGTGACTAATGAGCTCCACGTGAGATCACTCAAGGTTATAGCCGGCAGCATCGCGGCTTAATGTGACTCGGTGTGTGACAAGCTCCCTCGGTTTCCGTCGAGGCTCTGTCTTAACTGAACTTCCACAAACTTTAGCTGGAAGTGCGGTGATGTCAGTAATGATCTCCAAGTAAACCCAGCTAAAATAGCACAGTGACCTCATTATTGTTTCCATAGTTACGGGATGGCAGGGTTACAGCTCCTATCTATAGCAGCGTTCGCTTCACACAAAATACTGCATTTTCACAGATGATAGTGGTTAACGGCTAAATTGCAAAAACAGCTCATGATAATCTGATTTATAGGCGTGTTGTGTAAGTGCTGCTTGCAGCTGGGCACTAATGCACTCAGTAGTGTAAAGCTCAAATTCCCAAATTGTGATCAGATTCTCTAACAATTGCTCTGACAAATTGAATATTTGTGGTAAATGATGGTGTAGTGCTGTTGATAATGGTTTAAATCTGTGTTTTGTGTCTTGTTTATCACATATTATCATTTAAATGGCACAAACAATGATATCAATTCCAGACCCTGAAACTGCTTCACTGCCACCCACCTATTTCACTTTCTGTGCCAGATAAATCATCACACACTTAATTGAACCAGCTGGCTTTGTCAGGCAGAGATCCAAAACATGGATCTATATTTACTAGGTTATATCACTGTACATGAGTCAACTAAAATAAAATTAAACTCATGTAATGACAGAAGACCTGATGGTCTCTCAGGCCTAACCGGTGGCAAACCACTCTGCTCTTATATTCGGGCAAAAGGTAAAATTCTTGCATGTGAGAGATGGGACTTTGATTTCCTGAATTACTGTTCGGTGAGGTTGTTTCGCAGACACAGTCTCTTGCCTGTTCCCATTTGGTATTTTGGTGACTCATAGTAAACTCGACTGCGCCAAAGGTGGAGGAGAGGCACAGCAGGCGGCGTGTCAGCAGAACTGGAACAGATCTGTGTCAAGAATTGCAAAGACTTTGGCTTGTTTGTCTGCTCGGTGCAGGTCAGTTGTTTATACCACACGTTGCTGACATGTTCTGGAACGTCTCATCCCATAATCGAGGGCATTAATATGCTGAGCCTCCACTCTTCTTTTGATGGCGTTCCACTAGATATTTGAACATTAGTGAGGTCCAACACTGATGTTGGCTGGAAAGGCCTGGCTTACAGGCAGCATTCCCGTTCATCCCAAAGGTGTTGGATCGGGTTTAAGTCAGGACCAGTCAAGTTCTTCCACCCCAAACTGGGAACAAACCATTTCTGTATGGACTTGTCTTTGTGCACTGGGGCCTTTCCCACAAAGTTGGCAGCACACATTTGCCAAAAACATCACCGTGCGCTTAAAGCGTTAAGATTGATCTTAATAATAATCCTGTTTACATCGCAGTCTGGTTTTAACATTTTGCTCATTTGCTCTCACCTCGATTTTTAAAAGTGTGCATTCTGTTCAGTGCTCACCAGTGTGTACAGGATGCAGCAGGACTCCATCTTAGAGACTCCAATCGAACGCTCCGACCACGCATTGTTGAACTGCGGGTTCAGCTGCAGACAGGTGCTCTTGAATATTCATCGGCGGTGAGCCCTCACAGATTCTAATCACTGTCAATATGTGCGCACTTTGCAACTGTCAACTATTCACAAAACAAAATATGCCCCCCTGCTTCAGCTGCTTATGGAAATGTATGCTGCAGGTAGAAAATGGAGAGTCCTCAGTATTTTTAACTGAGATTTACACGGAGCTTGTACAATAGAATTGTTTTCAAATGATGTGCAGTTATTGGGGATATTGAAGGTGGAGGCTTCACCTCACAGTTAATCTGTTCAGATGTGTTTGTCTCATACTAATCTTAAGATTTTCATTTAAATGCACAAATCCAACATGAGTAACAGACTTTTATCTTGTCGTCTATACATACAAAATGTTTTTGTATTGGGGTCCAAGATAGGAGAGGAATATACCTGTATCTGGTTTTGCTAGATAACTTATCTTCTCTTGGCACCTAACGAGACAAGACAACTTCTCTCTTGATGGTCAAACGTCTCTTTGCCTCAGGTCAGTTTAATTTCCTTCAACTGTCTCCACTGGCCTTCTTCTCAGAATATTGTTTTGGGCACCTTCATTGGCGATTCCTCGCTTGACCATGTGAGGGGCTTCAAGATGTCACCTTCATGACGCCACAGAACAGAGACACTCAAAACTCCACCCGCTCCTTGTTATGGTGACATCCATGCATCCCTTGTCCTGTTTGTTCCACTAGCTGTTTGTATCTGACAAAGGTTAGTGTCCAGAAAATCTGCAGCGTTCTGACAACACTCTGAGCCATACAGCAAGGTACAGTACATTTGACAGGGTCCTGCTGCAGTTTCAGTCTAGATGATACGGCTGAGGATGATGGATGTGTCTAAAACTTGCAATAAAACCTGCCTCCTCAGTAAGGAGCTCCTAACCCATTTGTCAATGTGCATACCATATTTCACTGTGAAGCCTGACCTAACTATATCTTGTAATGGACTTAATGAAACAACGGTTCTACGTATGTAACCTAGATATTGATGAAACCTTAACTTTCCATCGGAATTTCGCTCAGTTATGTCTTTAACCTGCAAATATCCAAATCAATGCTCACTTGAGAGCATGTCCTATTTGTTGAGACATTGTTGGGGCCAAAAATACCAGCAACACCTGTTAGAGAGGAGGTCTGGGTTGGATGTCATCAAAGTAGGTGACTTTGACACGGGACACAGATGTTCACGTCCCATTCCCGATCAACGGCCTACAGGGATGGAGTCTTTTTAACCATGAGCACAATCAATTTTGAAACAGCCATATGTCCTATGGGAGGCACTGACAAAACAACGTAGTCCTGCCAATAGGTCGGCAAGATTATCAAACAGTCGTACTTTGGAAGATAAAGAGTCAATGTGACAGCAAACTTCACTTTCCCAAACCCAAAGTAAATGTTTGCAAAACTTCATATCATCATAGCGATGGCACATTAGAAAGCATACTGTATGAATAGTTTTTGTAAAGGCCACGTGAGTTTTGGAAGGCACTGACCGACAGTGTTGTCCTGCCCATTGAGGTGCAGGATCAGAAACTCTTGCGTCCTTTTGGGAGGCCGTGACAAACGACCAGCTTCGTCGATTAGCTCTGAGAACTTGCTGACATCTGTCCTTTTTATATGTGAAACACTGTCAGAGTCTGGAGAGACCTCTCCGTGTTGGAGGGTTTGCAGCTTTTAAGCTTGTGCCGAAATCAGCAGGTTCTAACAGTGTCCTACAACCAGATGGCACAGTCCTGAACCTCAGGACGCCACTGAACTGGGATGAGGAATGCGAGGTCAGAGCCAATGCCATTGCCAGGACCGACTGAGTCATTTTACACTCTGTCATCACTCTTATCACAATTTTACCCCCTCTTTCCCTCTACATTGATTGGTCACTCCTCTCTGGAACACGTCTGCACCCTGGAGGCTTTATCTTTGATTCCTTATCATCCCCAACTCTGCCTATCTCTCACAGCCCCCCCTTATCCTTCTTTTTCTCACAGCAGCTCACTTACTCTTCTTTCCCATTTGTCTGTTGCTCTTGTCATATTTGTCCTTCTCTATCTCCTGTAAGAGAGCTGGAATTATATTCTGAAAGTAAATAGCGTTGAGGTAAAATAGATGTAGGTTTCAGTCAGGCCCCAACCAGGTGCTCACATCTGTAGCTCATGGCTTAAATTATATTGTTCTTTCTTGGGTACATATTGTGTCATATTTCCTGGTCTTAACCTGTAATCAAAGGGATGAACTTATCACTGCGGCGCATCAGTGAAGATTGCCGGACTTTACACCTTGCACAATGTCAGCTAGGCTTGACACTAATTATATTTTCTATGTCAGATTCACAGCGGAAGCACATTTATGCAGGATCCATTTAAATTCTTAATTGTGCCTTACCGTTAAAAGTAGAGAGTCTTGGTATTTGGTGTACAGCCTTAGGAGGTGTTTGCCCTTGGCGATTCTTTCATCTTCAAATTTAACAGCGTGAGTCAAACAGTGTTTGGTAAATTTGACTGGGGTACATCAAGTAGCTGGAGTTCCTTGTGCTAATATTGACCTGAAGCAGTGGGTGAAAAAGGAACATGTGGGACATGAAGGTCCCTCCGAGGTGGAACAGGGACCAAATGTTAGCATTATTAGAGGACGACTGTGTTTGATCGCCATGAAAGTCACTCATATCCAAGACATTTGTTTGGCATCTGATTTTCATAATGATGATGGCGGTAGCTACTTCAAGGTCTTTCCATACTGCTTTGAGGTTTGAACACGAACCTGTAACAGAGTTCAGGACTTTATGGGATGATAGCCATCAACCATCTCTTAGTTGTGGTCAAAAATATATCATAAGATTAGTCTAGGCTTAAGTAAGCTTACTTACACAAGGTTCTTCGTGGCCTGAACCTGCAAGATTCAGCTAGCAGAGACTGACATGCATCTATCTACTTGTGACATAATTAAACTTGTGATCACAGTAAGAGAAGAACCACAGCTATTGTAAGAAAAAGCTCCATGCTATTGGTGTACTGGCTGGATTTCCATTGTCGGAATATAATAATAATAATAGATGGATATAATGGATTCTACATACTGACTAGTTTGATCATGGTGTAGTGTTTCATACATTTTCTATTAATTCTGAGCAGAGTATGAAAATCAATTACCAGATTGTTGTGTAATCCATCACACTGAATGTTAAGTCTGCAGAGATTTTATTATTAAAAGGTAACGTCATAATAATAATTATAATAATGGAACTTTGAAGATAACAATATATTGATTTCAGAAGCGTCACCAGTAGTCTTATGTAATTTGTAATTTAATGACAGAATATGAAGAAACACTGCATGTTTCTTCAGTTGATGCCTTCTGATTCTATGCTAATAAAAGCTCTTAAAGGATCAGTTTGAAATGTTTGGAAATGCGCTTATTCCCTAGACATACTACTCAACCTACCGCAAGGAAAAAATCCCTTGCTGCCCAAAAGCATTTTCCCCATAGACCCCCATTATAAATGCGACAGCTGTAAAACTGTTGACAGGACGCTTGAACTGTAAACACGGTCAACTATTAATTTTTGTAATAAATGAGTTTTTATATTTGTAAATCCTTCCCAGAGCCTATAAAAGTGGTTTTTATGTTCGTGGTCTGTGGGCCGACCCACAGACGCAAACCAGGAAGCTAGAAAACTTTCTTGGCTCATGCGCTTTGCGAGCAATTTTTATTCCAATTAATCTTTGAGTCCGGTATCCATTTTTATTTATTTTTTTGGGTTATGTGCTGGACTATTTCTTGGCTGGGAGCATTAACCACCTGGAGTCGCTGCTGGTTGCCTGGCAACTGCTTCCAGCCAAGAAATTGTGCGGCACTTAACCTCAAAACGTTTTTTAAAACTTGGTTTTGTGCAGATTAAATCTCATTATTTATTACATTATATCTAATTTCTCCCTGTGCTAAGCTAAACTTAGCTAGGTTTGTTGTAGGCACAGATAAAAGAGTGGTATCGATCTTCTCACCCAACTCTTTGCCAGAAAGCGAATGAGAGCTTTTCCCAAAATGTCGATTTACTGCTGTACTGAAGAGTATCTTGCAACCTCAGACCATCAGAAAAGTAGTGGTGATGGATTTACAGTACATTCACCATCCCAGAGGGGCATTCATCATGAACTGTGCCCGGAAATGTCATTATTTGGTATTATCACATGGCCGCGTCAAACAATCAGGTTTGTACGGTTGCTGAGCGTTACTTCTAAATATCAGACCATCGATTAACATTTGAACCTTTTTGACGTGTGGTGAGTTTCTGCTGAAAGTCACGTGGAACGCTCTTTGGACACTGCAGACCGTCTGCTAAGGGAGGTTAGAGACGGAGTCATTTTGCACCATCAGATTTTTTTGTCTGGTTGGTCGAGGGTGTACGTCCATCTTGGATTAGTTTCAGTTGTTGTTGTTGTTGTTTCAGTTCTGCCACATGAAAGTTTTTTGAACGTGACACTTTCTATGGCTGCAGTAGTTCTACGTGGCAGACAGGTATAGAAGGCAGTGGCACCGAACCGTTTGGCAATTAACATGTTAATTATTCTACATTGAACAAAATATTTTTTAAATCAGCGCTTCTTAATTATGAGGGAATTGCTTTGTGTTTGATTCAGTCTCCTCGTCCCTGAATGTGTCCACTTGACTTTTAATGGCACATTAGTATGGGTGTATGTGACTCCCCCCCCCCTCCACCCAACACCTGGCGTTCCCATTTCCTCCACTCCAGTTCATTCAGCAGGCACATTTTGCTGGATCTGAATTTACTTTTGACGATTATTTTGGCACCAAACATATTTTTTACACTCTTTGAAGTGAATATATTTTAGTCCTCGCTCCCTAAGATTTAGTGAAGCTGTGGTTATCGCGGGTCACAGATCAGGAGACTTCCCTCATTTCCCTGTTTATCAGTTAATTCTGGCCCAAAATGACTCATTGTTATTCCCGCTACTTGTCTAATGGAACAGAATTTTCAAGACTCTGTTTTCATGAGATAAAGTTCAAGGTCTGGCATGGTCCACCAGATGTCAGATTACCACAAGGAAAGGCTCTGTAAATAAAAGCGCAGGCTGCCTTGCTGCCGCATACCACTGTATGCAACATTGTGAGATATCGAAATGATCAGCCTATAACAGTCTTAAAATCCCATACATGGCCTTCTTGTGTGCAGTGATAATCACCACCACCTCATCCATAAATAAAGCAAGTGAAGGCATTGTATGAACAAAAATGACTTGTCCAGTCTCCCGCAAGCACCATTCCATTTTTTATTTATTTTTTTCCTCCAGAGGCGAGTCACAGCTTACATTGTCTTATGTTTGCTCCGTGTTGTCATTCTCAGCACATTTCATAATGGATGAACATATTTCCTTCGTATACAGGAAAGCGCTGATAATGAGAGTTCTCGTTCTTTAGAATTTGCACCACTGATGATAATGGACTTCATTATGTCCCTCTTCCAGTAAGCTGTCACCCTGAACAAATTTAAATTAGCCAGCCCAGAACAGATCTTACACCAAGATTATTTCCATTCAAGGCACCATTTGGAGCTGTTTTGATTCCCTTTAATACAGGACTTTTCACTCCAGCAAGCAGCGGCCCTGTTTATTTGACTGCCACAACATTATAAATTACTGGCAGCTTTCTAAGCAATGACAAGAGGGGAGAAAGTCACCTAGAACCAGCCCCGGCTACGAGAACAGGCTGAAGTGAAGGATGCTGGCTCACTGGCTCCGAACAGGGCAAGGTGGGGTCTTGGGCAAGGGACCCTGAGGGAACCATGTGGAGGAAACCATACTGTGACTCATTCAATAAAGTTAATTAATGATATTTTATACATAATGAGGGTCGGCCTCCCATGTGGTCCTCTCAGGTTGAGTTCATGGAGAGACAGCAGTTTTGCTGTGGCTGCAGGGACCGTTGTGGAAACAAAACACGGGTTTTAACACGTCAGGTTGTGTTAAGGTCATTTTGTTATGACTTTGTCTGAATCGCACATTATTTCTTGATATAAGCCTCTAATGTTCATTGGTTTGCAGATCAACTGGTTATATGAAAGTTGTTCTTCATATTAAGTCAATATATTAACAATGATTATTCACTTGTCAATATTAACATTATGATGTTTTACACGTACGTCGCTGCACTTGGATTACGGTTGATTGGAAACCATATCATTGCAGGCCCTCATAATAGTGAAGCATAAGTAATGACATGCAGGTTATTGGAAAGATGTCTAGAAATAGCTAGAGATGCACAACACAAAGAGCAACGTGAAGCAGTTATCAGTCAGTGTGTGTACACAAAGCAAGATTCAACACCAATAAAAGCAACAATGTTGACTAAACAGAAGAACAACAGCAGACACGCATTTGCAAATATAACGAGGCTGACGCACACCATTACACTGACAAATACTATTAACACTGTCAATTAAATAAAGTTTTCATTTTCATATCAGCTCACCACAAAAAACATCATCCAGTTTATGTCAAATACATTTTTTTGGGCTCACAAACCTGCATGGTTTCACGCCACACATACCACTTTGGACTTTAACCATTTTAAAATGAATATACTTAACATCAATTAAATCAGTTTCTTGTAGAGGTGTGTGTGTGTGTGTGTATATATATATATATAGGCATTAGTTCCATTCAAATTCATGTATTTGAACAGCTGTATGAAGGACTGTAGATACTTAACATTGATATATTGATACTGATATTAGAAAAGAAAAAAAAAAACAGCAAACACACACCGAGCACTGCTCGCCAACATCGTCTTTACAACAGGAATTACATCTGGAAAACACAGCACTAGTGGGGGCTAAAAGCCAACCAGTTGCCACATTGTTTTCAGTAAATATTTGATAATATATTTAATTTAACAATAAAATGCTACATGAAGCGTCTTTAAGGCTATGAGCTGTGCAGTCTGAGGTTGAAGGTTGGACCCTGACAGAAGAGTGGACTGGATTTGTGACGTACTGAGAACAAAACGGACGCATTGAGCCTGCATGCTCTTCAGCAGTTTCACCCCTGCTTTCTGAGTAAAACGTATGAAGCCTACACGCTAAAATAGAAACAAACACAGTTTTGTGTTTTATCCGTTTGTGGGCCCACGAGTCGGACTAGCTGCCGGTCTGATTAGCACGTTTTCAGCCGTATTGACTGATGGTGAAACTCTAGGCTGGTTTCCCTCGAAAGGTGTAATAAAGAGAAGCTGGGAGTCTGCAGCATCTGCATTAACACCTTGCCGGGGATGTCTCCTAGGGCCCAGGAGCCGAGGACAGAGCCTTCCCTTCACACCTCGTTACTCCCGTTCCCTCCCGTGACCTTTCTCTGCAGGCAAACACGCACCCCATGAGACGGCAAGCCAATCAGTACCCCTCTCCCATCCAGCCCCACCCCTCACAACCCTTCCTCTTTGCCTCGTTCCCTTTTTTTTTTTTTTTTCCCCCCTCTGCCCAAATACACTGCCGCTGCAACTGTCATAGACTCTTTCGCTGAGTGGTATTGTTGTCGCTGGCCCCGTCATTGTCCTCCACTCTATCAGTCAGCGCTATTTACGTTCAGGTGATTTTTTGCTTTGAATCACTCCAGCGGAAACCGATGTGACCTTGAAGAGAACGTCTGTGTCTTTTAGAGCTGAGGAGGAAGGAGAGCGCTCTTTGAAAGTCTTGTCTTTCATGTCACTAATAGACAGGAGGCTGTCTGAGTTGCGCGGGAGGTTTTTTTTTTTTTTTTTTGGCGGGGTGGGGGGGGGGTGCCGGCATTTCAAAGATCAGGACGGGCTTGAATGCATCAAGACTTGGAGAGTGAAAATGGAGTTCTCCAGGTGAAAGGAAAACGGGCCCTCTGGCAAGGTTGCCGGTTTTGTCTTTTGATGCTCCTGGCTTGACACGGGGACTCACCTTGACTGGGTCATTTATTCAGACACACACTAAGTCACCTGGCACTGGGAGGTTTGAGAGGCAATTGCATTTAGCCTTGATGGAGCAATGATGCCAGGGAACCCAGAAAACATCTTTATTTTAAACTGTCAGTGGCCTGTCGCAGTTTGGGGTGGTAATCCAAAATTAATAAACAACATTTTTTATTTATTTTTTTTGCCCGGGATAGAAAATTAAAAATGGCTGTGCTCTCAACTTTAATTAATTTGAAGTTAATGCTCCTTCTCAAAGGTAATCAACATTAAATTGGGAAAAAAAAAAAAATAAATAATGACTTTTTGCAGTCAACCATTTCTCCCCAAGACAGTTAAAGGAGGCGTGAGAAACATGTAAATGGCGCAGAAGCACTGGCTAGATGGCACTGCCCTTATCTCTTCTGCATCCTGAACAAACCATCCCAGCCTGACCTAGGACGTCTGCAAGTCTCACACCATAGATGAGTTGCAAACTGCAGTGTGGCGAGTCAGAGCACAGAAAAACCCTGTTAATTGGTCCAGTCTGGCTGGCCCCTGTCAGACGAGGCCTTTCATGGCCTTTTCATGGGTTTCTCCTGGGAGAACTGAGGAGGCTGCCTGTAATGAGGCACCGTACCTGGTTGCAGAGGGGGGAATCAGGAGGGTCACTCGTGGGCAATTAGGGAGAAATAATGAGAGCTTTCTCTTTCTCTCTGTCTCTGTTTCTACCCTCCCCCCCTCTCCTCCTCCTCCCATTTCCTGTGAGGACGGTGGCTCATCAGGTAACTTTTATGGGGGGGGGGGGCGTCCCGTGAGAGGCTGCTTGAAGCCAAAAGTAGCACTGCAAGAAGAGCGCTGGAGGATCGTAGATCTTCGACAAACATGCACAAAACAGCATTCGCGCCACGCACGCTCTGCCGACCAACGGTGGCAGCAAGCAAAAATGCAGAAAAGATGATGCTGAAATATGTGTATGTGCCACCTATTCTGACAGATCTGACACGTGAGCACCGAAGGGTAAAGTTGAGATCCTATAGCTTAGCGTCTATACAGCTCATTATACAGAGCCAAGATGAGGTGCTATATCTAAAGCGTGTATACAGTTCATTATACAGAACCAGTTTTCCCATCCCAGCTTTTATGCAGCTGGCGTTAGCTACTGTAGCTCCTTCCTGGCTGCTCCTGTCTGCAGACAGATTTTCCACGTCTTTGACAGAGATTGATGCGCCCCCTGTCCCCGGCTGTAATAGCACTCAATATCCACTGCATTTAATATCCAAATGGCACCAAATCAAACTCGCCGACGGCCTGACAGCAGGGTGAAACACCTCGGCTAAGTGCAGCACCTTTTATTTACATACGGAGAGCCGATTCGTTGCTTTAGTGGTTGAAAGGTGATCAATAATTTACATGTAGGTAAGTGCCTTATATGTAAAATTAAGAAGAGTGGAGAAGTATTTGAACCGCAATACAGATGGCTAGCGTTGTTGTTAGCTGAAAAGAGCCATACAAATTGATTAAAGATCAAATTGAAATTGTACAGGGTGTGATGGCAAAATGTAACCGTATAATCTGTTTTTCCTGTGTATTGTATTTTGTTTATCGAGTAGGACGTGGAAAAGGAAAAATCCACAACAAGGGCAGTGAGTGCTTTGGTTGCACGTTTGCAGCTAAAAGGAACATAATTGTTAAATGTTGTCATATGTTGTTAAAAGAAGTAGCTTTGCCTGTTTAGGTGTAGAATACTGGACAGAAAACAATGAACATTCCTCCTTTTGTGCAGCCCAAAGGTTCTGCATTACATCAGACTGAGACCCACAAACTAAAATCACTGTAAAGCTGATCCTCCCACTTCCTCGTACTTCAATGATAATCACACATTCCCGCTGTGTTTTTTTCTTTCTTCTTGCTTTAGCCTTCAAGTTTGCCTTTTGCTGCTTTAGCAAGGTGCCGAAAAACCATTTCAGATACATTTGTTGTTGAGGGGAAACTAAGCCACAGTGGGCTGAGATGCAGCTGCTGCCCTTTCTGTGGACGAGTCGGACATTCAGCTCGAAGGAGAACGACTAACGAAGGTGCAGACTGGCACTCAAGGCTGTGTTTTGCATTCGCTTTTTTGTTTTTTGAAGTGTCACGACTTCTGTCAATGATGGCATGACAGATTTGGGTCAGGATCCAGACCTTGTTTTGGATCTTGCCGTTTTTTCGCCTTGGAGAAAGGGGCCATAAATGTTACAGCAGTAGTGGAAATCCCTCCCTGGTAAAAAGCTCCATCTGTGCACGCGAGTAGCAGAATGTGCGCGAGGCGGTAAAAAAATGAATGTGAGGATTGTGAGATGGCCCAGGGAGTCTGTTACGCTGATAGAAAATGTAAAGTGCTATAGTCATGGATGTAATGCAGAATGATTGTCTGTCTCCCCTGTTTATTTGCCAGTGTACGGGGCTGTAATGGAGACAAATGCTCGTCTGAGCCTGTGGACCTGCTGCTTTGGCAATCTCACTCCTCGGTATATGTAGCTGTTCAGGCAGGATGCACTGTGAGGACTGTGTGGAGGCAGGTGAGAGGTCCTCAGGTGACTAACCTGGCTTTTATGCCTTAATGACTCCTTGTTACTCTCATAGCTATTTCCCAATTGCCACCAGCAATTCCACCCTCTGTGTCCATTAGATGCAGGCATCATGGATCAATATGTGATGCAATTTCCCTGGGGAATGAGCGAGGCTTCTTAAGGGTGGCCTGCCCACCGTCTCCCCCTCTCTTCCACTCTCCCTTTCCTATTCTCCCGCTCGCCTTTGCATCCTCCTCCTCTTTTACTTGCTATGCTGAGTAAATCTCGAGTAGGTGTTGCAAAGACAAAAGGAGATTTTGCTCAACCACTTATCTAAGTGATGTGAAATTCACCGACGACAGGGAACACTTTGTTACAGCGGCTAAAACAGAAACCTGTCACCCAGGTCTCTCTAAAGCAGATGCAGAATGAGTCATCGCCAGTCCAACACCCACCCAATAGCGAGGCTCGGCACTCCAGCATGCCAGCAACATCATATGCCTTACAAGGAATGTTGCCCAGCTATTATCTTTGAACAATGAGACACGGTTTGCTAGTATTCGATTTCGCAAAGGTCAACATCATTTTGCCACTGGAGTAAAGTGTTGTTTTCATAATGAATATGCCCGAGATTATGCACAGACAAAACACAGCCTATACAGCCTCGGTGCATTAAAGCACAGAGAGCCAAAGCACATTAAAAAGCACTAGCAGAGCTTTGTTAACAGAACTCTAAAAGTTGCTCCCTTTTTTTTTGTTTGGTGCGTCATGATATTTCATTTACCGCTTTATATTTATTTCTGGGGTCTACCCTTTTTTATCAGGATAATTAAAAGAAAATACAAGTTCTTATTCATCTCTATCATTTTCTGTACTGCTTTAGACCAATGTGCAATGCGAGCCCAGATAAGGACCGCAGCCCTTCTGGGATTGTGCCTGAAGTTTTCTCATAATTGTTCTAATTTTTGAATGCCTAAAAAAAAAAGGCCTACAAATACAGTATTGCTTTAAATCATTGACGGCCCAAAACAAACTATCCTGCCATTGCCGACCCTGCCACTTTTCCTAAAGACCTGAAACCTTAATGTGCATGTTTCAGTGCCCTCCGCTGTTCCTGGTCAGACAAGTGTGAAGAGCTGCCCTGAACCCTGTGTGCAGGAAGAAGTACGCTGGCAACTGAAAGCATGAAAACTAGGCCCCAAGTTCACGTGGCGTTCAGGCAACGGTGTCATGGAGCTCTCCCCTGGTCTTCACTCTCTTTCTCTTGAATCAGACTGAGCCACAGAAGTACAAACGTCTGGAGAACACTGGCCATTGTATCGGAGCCGACGGAACCCCACCCTACAGACCCCAACCACAACCGTGCCTGGAGTAACTGGTCCCCCACCTGTTTGCCTACAAAGCCATCAACTATGCACTGACATCTCAGTGTTCTTCCAGTCTCCATCTAGTTGTTTGTCCTTTATCTCATCGAGAGACCACAGCAGGCTGTATTCAGACAGGCAATCGGGCCACTACGGTGAGGCGGCAGGCCGGTTGACGCAGAGGGCTCCAGCAGCAACATGCCGGCCGTCTGTGCTGGTTAATCAAATTGTGCATTCCTGGTTCATTACTATGTCGTGTGAACAAGCTAACTCCACCGCTCACTTTGCACCGTAAATCAGTTGATGCTATGATACCCTTCAAATACGAGTCGTAAAATCCAAACTGATTAACTCGTGAATCTACGGCTCGATCTAGCCTTCCTGGGTCGTATTTCTTAACCTCACCGTACCTTAAGCAACTACGCATCCCTTTGCATTTCGTTAATGCAGTGCTGTGTTGTAAAAACCCACAAATGTGTATATGTGGTTTTCTCTGTGGAGATTGCACGGCCAATCACGGTTTCCCTTTTTGCAGTTACAGTTGGCCTGCCGGTGTTATGTGAACTAATCGATTCATTCATTTTGTTTGGTAGGAAGCCTTGTAATAATTTGGGCTGTGGAGTGCTGCATTTGAATGTTCCCTTGCTGTGGTAATTTGCAGCTTTTCTCAAGGTTTATTGTTTCATGACAACAGATGAAAATGCAAAATGCAATGTTTACAAGGCAATGGACCTCTTTTTTTTTCTCTCTCTCTCTCCAGTCCACACTGCCACGGGTCAGTGGTTTTCTGTGGGCTTGAGGTTTTGTAGTTAGCACCCCGTAGCAGTTGAAAGATGTGCATGGTGCAGTGGGTGATCAGAAAGTCTGAAATTGGCCCAGAGAGAGCACCTCTGTCAGAAAAAGACCACAGCATTGAAGAAAAGAAATGGAAAATGCCATCCCCTGCTGAGTGAATGAATACATGAGTTTCTCAGTGAACTTTTGGTCGTACTGTTTGGATCACAGCCTCAGCAAAAAAGCAAGCTTAACAGTCTGCAGGTTCCTAAAGGGTATAATAAAACAGGAAGGGTTATTTATTTCAAAATGCATAGGTTAGGGCGAGGTAGGGGCAGGAAGGGGGTATTGCTCTCATAAAAAATGTCAGTGTGAAAGCAGGAGGAACCAACAGTTAACATCTCCACTCGTCCCATTGTTGTATTTGTTCACAGGGGGATATTTCTGTCAGCCCTTCTATGTTGATTCGAAAGGATGTTGCGGGTGTCGCCCCTCCGCGTCTTTAATCAACACACAATGTTATCTTCCACCAGGCCTGGCCCTGCATCTGTTCCTCGTGACTCTTTCACGACTGCGCCGTGGCTACTGAATGGCATCGTTTAAGAGATGAAAGAGCAGTGGTGCAAATGTCGTAAAATCAGCAGAAAGGACAAGATGGACAAAGAGGGAGAAATGGAACAGGAGGAGACAAAGGCGACAAAAGGAAGCCCGTGGTTCAGGATCTGAAGAAGAGACATCAGTATGTGTGGGCAGTGTTAAATAATTTACTCCTCCCTGATCAGACCCTATTTAATTAGCCCTTGTTCCACTGATTTAATCAGGCCCTCTTTGTTGGGGTGTTGCGCTATGAACTATAAGGGGCGAAGAAGCATCATATGCTCGCCTGCTGTGTGATCACAGCGGGGCCTCAGGTAGAGGACACGGGGACACATCCTGCTGGCTGACTACAGTTATTGCTAACAACACTAACAGGGCACAGCAGCAGACCCCAGTGACTCCTGTAGGCCTGCTAACAGGTTGCCATCTAACACCTTTCTTGGCTTCACTTAACAAGAGTTCGCCTTCTAATCACGCTCCTCTAAACATGTTATACAATTATCTTTGTACGTGATTGTGCAAGGATGCTGCTGAGCATCAGGCTCAGAACCATCCCTGCACCCCTTTTCTTAGGATTAGTGGCAACGTGGATCTTTCTGGAAATGATAGCGGAGATGTAGGGATGCATCTAAGTATTGTTTTGGCCAAGGGTAGTTTAGAGCAACTGCAAGCTGCCAGAGGATCCAATTTCAGGCCATTTGCCCCACAAAAAAAATTGTCTGAAGTGGAAAATCACATGTGATGGCCCACTAGTATGGCTTTCAAGCCACTAGATGGTAGTATGGAAGTCTTTGTACAAATCAGTTTTCTGGAAAAAAAAAATAAAAGGGTTATGATAAAAAAAGAAAGGTCAGACAAAAGTCCAAATGACCATCTGTGTCCTGTGGTAAAAGGCTGTGTTCTCATTTTTTCCCCACATAGTGAAGAGAAGGACTAGTTTTTTTTTTTTTCTCACACTGTAGCATAGACATGGATCTGCTGGTGGAGGACATTGAAATTGTTTTAAGCCACACTCCCACGACGTGCAGCCAGTGCTGAGGTACACACTTTGATTTGTGACATGCAGAGAAGGGGGGAGACGATGAGGGAGAGGAAGAAGGAGCAAGGGGAGCAGAAGTGTAGTGTCCCGCTGAGGTAATTTGCCGTGGGTCTTATAGAGCTTACTCGCACTGCTGGCAGAGTCATATGCAGGGCGATATGGGAAAGGGAGGAGATGTGAGAACAGCACGAGAAGCCAGCAGAATCACAAGTGTTGTGGCTTTGCCTTGTAGCTTCAGAGGAAATAAGAAAGTGTGAAACCAGGAGGAGGCTGGGATAACTAATACTCACACAAAGGCAACCGAGCAAGTGTGCACGGGCACGTGCACACTTGCTCGTCATCCAGTGCATCTGGGAACGCTAAGGCCAATTTTCATGGGAGTGTAGCAGTTTTGAGCACACATAAGCGCCTGTGACACCTTCGGCAGTGCCAAGAGCCCACACATCAGCCGACGTTGACAGCATGGCTGGCACATGCCTGAGGGGCTGGGAAACTTCCCCTCTATAATTGCATCCCATGTCAACCTGTGACAAGTCAGGCTCAACTAGCATGGGAGCTCGCTAATCACCGGCCAGACGACCTCCGCCTTTTTTACCCCCTTGTTCCCCACCTACCCCGCGTTCACCCCGTCCAACACGCTCCCACGCTAGCGAGCTGCCTCCCCATCTTTGTTTTTGCACGTGTAGCAGGTCGCACCCCCGAGCGCGCTTTTACGTCTTTATCTCATCAGCATGACTCAACAGTCAAAGCACTTCTGTCTCATTAGTCCTCTTCTTTAAACGTATCTGTTAATGTAGCCATTTTCCATTTATTCCATCTGTTATTCTCACCGGCACTCTCTCTCTAGCTGACACGTTTTTACTCATTTTATGGTAATTACACAAAATTTGCTAAAATGGGTGCCGGGATGAAAATGATAATAGTCAGTCTACTCTTACAGGGATGCTGGCTGGGGATTCGCGCGCTTCTTCACACCTCCCGTGAAGAGTCTGAGCGTGACTACGACGCAGTCAGTTACCAGACGCGTTGCAGCAAATGTACTTTTTGTGATTTGAGACGAGGGTAGGCGATTCGACTCGGCAAGTTTGTAAAAGTCTGTACAGCGAAAAGTCCTTGTGATCGTTGATAAGCGATATCGGTGGGTGTGTTTGTGGCCACATGTTTGGTCTTTGGTGAGTGATGTGTGTGTGAGTAAGTGAGCCTCCTACAGATTGAGGTGAGAGCATCCAGGTGGGGCCCGGTCGTGTCTGTGTGCCACAGTAACTGGATGTGATGGGTGGCCTCTGGGGATCTGTGCCTTAGAAGTGCTAAATGAGCGAAGCAGAGCAATCGCACTGTTCCTGTGTGCACGTGCGTCTCTGTGTGTGTTTTGCAAGCCCACACACACACACACACACACACCTATATTATAGTCAGTTTGCCTTCCTGTTGCCACTGGCTTTGTGTCTGCGTTGGTGTGCGTGTCTGCTATAAAGGACACTGCATGTATGCCAGGACTAAATATAAGCGCCATGAGATGGAGGATAAGATAAATCAGCCTTTAATGTATTAAATGTTGCCAGGTAACAAGCCTTATAAATAACAAATACACAAACACGGCTGCTGCCTCGGTCAGCGTGGCGATGGTAACCTCTGCAGACAGTCCACAGGCGCTAGCATGACTCCAGTCACAAAGGTGGCGGCACGACTGTGACCCCCATCCTCCCCATATCTCAGTGTGATTGTTAGCCCGATGCCCCTGAAAGGTCAAGCTGCCCCCCCCCCCCACACCTTATTAACCAAAACAGTATTGACATAAATCAATTATGGAGTAAAATGTTCATCCCATGAGATGAGCCAGTTTTTGTGCAAATCAGCTGTGAGTTTGAGCGTGTGAGCTTGCATGCACACATGTCACACGTTCAACCTGCAACAGA
>JAVQJF010000730.1:0-26716 GCA_036023855.1 Gadopsis marmoratus
TTGTTGGGTCTGTAGATATAGAGTTGGCTTGGACTTGCTCTATATTAACAAGTGCTATGAGATAACTTTGTTATGATATAGCGCTATATAAATAAAATTTGATTTGATTTGATTTGAAAGCGCTAGGCAATTAACTGAGGCCGACATGAACCAAACTCACGAAAGTGGAATTTTGCACGGTGATGCATAACAGGGAAGAATGGGATAGAGTGAAATTGTGATAGAACGGTGGTCGCTAACTGGCGGACCGCAGTCCGATTCCGAACCCAGACACCATCATATACGGACCTGGATCTATTACCAATAAATTTTAAGGGGATTTTAAATTTAATGGGATGCTTCTATTTTAACTAGCATTGGTTGAGCAGATCAGGAAACGCACAGACCAATTGCATTCAAGTTAAGCCAATAAACCTGACGCTACTCAGCCAATGAAGTCTCCGCATTCCAGGCGCTAAAATATGCCGCTCTGCATACACAAACAGGCGAGAGACGAGGGACAGACGAAAGGAAGATAGAGAGAAAGAAAAATAAAGAAAGCTATGCAGACAGAGAACATGAAGAGACGTAGGCAAATGCTGGGGCTCTTCAGATGGAACTGGTTGATCTCCAAGCAGATGTGGCCCTGAAAGAGCAGTTCAGAGGACGTGACCCTGCCACTTTCGGTCTCCAAAAGTCTGACACAGCTTTCCCAGGTCTGAGGAAAGTAGCCCTGTACATATTGACCACGTTTGGCTCCACATACAGCTGCGAGGCAGCGTTCTCCACAGTGAACATAATTAAGACTAAATATCATTCCAGGCTCACCAATGAGCGCCTCCACATGTGCATGAGAATGGCCCCGACACCATTCAGGCCTAGATTTAAAACCCTTTCAGGACAAGCTACAGCTCAATTATCTCACTAATCAACAGAAAGTAGGGGTTATAAGAGGGAAAGAAAGAGAAACTGTTAAGATTTGTTGAGATTTATATATTGTAAAGTTATATATTGTAAAGTTAGACAGTTAAAAAAAAAGGGGAAAAGCTGCTACTAAACTTTAGTTTTCTCAAGTTCTGAACTTTATTTTAAGTTATTCAAAAGCTATTTTATTTATGTTCTCTTATTTCTAAATGCAGTCCTTCTTTTACTTAATAAGACAGGAACATTATACCTATCTACCTATTATGTAGATGTTTAATTAAATGTTAAGTGACAATAAATATTGTCAAAATGTTTTTGAATAATACTGAATTTATTTGATTTGACAGTCAGTTATTGATACATCACCATATATCACACTAAATCAAGCTGGACATCATGATGTTCTGGACCTTTACTTTAATACATTTTCCCTGACTGGACTTTCTTGAATTTTAGTTGAATAACCCTGTGATAGAACATAAAACATTATCCCAAGCAATATTCAAATTTCAGAATTTGTTTAACATATTTATTGCTACTTGATCAATTCAAGGATTCACACAAAGAAAATTAACTATAACTGAAATCATAGACTTCTACAGAATATGATCTCTGCAAACAATCAAAGGCTAATTCTGGTACTTTTAAACCTGGGTCCTATTTTTATGTTTTTTGCAGCGTAAATGACTAATGTAAGAGCCATATGAAGAAATGGTTCAGATGTATGTAGAAAAATGTGTAAATGCTCCTTTAAGTATGGTAACGTCACAGCGTTGGGCGCAGCTGGAGTTAATGGGTCTGAGGAGCAACAGTTTTTTTTGACGTTGTGCCAAGTTGAACACACAGAGAGTGAATTTTTCATTTTGTTTTGGTGAATGGAGTTTCTGAAAGTTCATTTTCTACGCGTCAATCTTATTGCTGATTACAGACCGTTAAGAGTAGCAGGAAAGTGGATTACGTGACGGAGAGAAGATCGCAGCTACACTTAAGATGTACAAAACGTTTTGGAATCAGCCCCAGCAGGCAGCCACAAAATGGGCTGCTATGACTGCTACGTAATCCTTTGAGGCAACTGCGACCGTCGGTGTGCGTCCACTGAAAGTGCTTGTTTTTGCCGCTGACAAGCTCAGACTGTTATTCTGAGTTTATCTTCAAAGAATTATAGAGTACTTCTCAGAATTACTGCCACTCCATCAAAAACCTCTCCACCAACCTGCCACTGAAAACCACATCTCACATACACAATAAGACTCCTGAGCAAAGCAAGGGGAAGAAATGTTAACCACGCCGCATGACACAATCTGTGATTAGCACTGCTTTGAAGAGCCAAGAGCAGACTGTGTGTGTTCCACTTTTGAAATTGTTGAGATAATGTTCACACCTTTCTGAAGGCTACAAAAGTAATTTGGGAGATTCTTTAGGAGAAGAGAGATGGAGACAAAAGAAAGAGACCTATACCTTCATGCAAGACATCTCGTAGTGTGACTCTCTCCCTTGAGATGGCAATGTCTTTCACTTTAGCTTTGGCCTCCATTAGAGTAACACTCCTCAGGTCATTCTTCTCTATGCGGAGAGATGGGTAACCTGTGGGGATGGAAAAAAACAGACTCGTATTAAAAAGGCACACATGATCCAAATGTAAACAAAACACTTTCAAAAGGGATTGGCAGGTCTTTTAACCACGATTAACACTAGAAAACAACCTGATTTGCATTACTTTTGACAGAGCCACATGTCTTATTCACAGAAAGCTCTATTCTAAAACAGGGGTTTTCAACCTTTTGTAACTAAAAGGCCCATCTCTGATTGTTAAATCATTTCAAAGGGCAGTTTTGATGGTTTTAGTGCCTCGTTTGACAGGATTTCACCACATTCAACACACTGTGCTTTGCACTGTTCACCATTATGAATGCAAATGTAACATATTCCTGGTTATATTTTGTCAGCACACACTTTGGAGCTTTTATTTGCACAGGATTTTCTCCCACATCACTTTTGTTTCGAAAACCAATCAATTTTGTGTCCCTGCATCCGAGGGAACGTTAGTTAGCTAACAGTGGCAAAACACGTTCGTCTCTCTCTACCTGATGATGCGTTGTGATTGGCTGGTGATATTCAAACGTAAGTGGTCATTGAAATTACGCATTTAAATGTTATGGTTTTTATTTATATTAATCCTTGAGCACATTTAGACATAAACATTACTAGCTTTGTAAATGACCAAAACACACCATTTTTTATCCAACCACTGCCTCGACATCACACTAGATGGCGCTCTGAGGCCCACCATTGGGCTGTGGCCCACTGGTTGAGTGTGGCTGAATGGCTGTTCAGGATAATTTGAATTCAAAGAAAGCGATTTCAAAGAAACATAGTCAGCAAGACGTGTACAGTACCCTGCACATATTGCATCTACGCAACTTCCTGCGAAGTCCTGTATTACATCACTTCCACTTCCATTACATAACCTCCCTATGTTCTCACTGCCATTAGCTGCTGGCTTAATGAGGAAGGTGTAAGTTTGGATACAAAAAACACACACACATAAAGTACCCCACAGAATCTGCACACAGATGAACAAACAGTGTACACACAACCCCTTTATATCAACACACTCCATGTGTACACAACATGTCAGTGAAGGGAGATAACTCATTCTACCCTCTTGTTTCTGCAGCGCACTGCTACTCAGGAGGACTCTGCAAGGCTGAACTGTGTACAGTTGCTTAGACAGACTGTAGATAAACCAGTGGTGAATGGAGACAAACTCACTGACAATCAACCTCCAGATAAAGCTGGAGGCCATGACAGTCGATCTGCCTCCTGGAGAAAACAGCCTCTTCTTGTTCTTGTGAGCTACAGCTGATACTTTGCATAGAAAACCTGAGATGTGAGCTTGAAGCAGAGGGGTCAAGCTAAGGCTTCAATCTCAAAAACAGATCCCATTTGGGTTCAGAGATGCAAACATAGCAACATAACATAAAGTACTTTGATATAAGGTTTAAATCTATGCTGTAGTGTGTAAACGGTATCGTCAGTACAGCTCAATGCTGGCCTCTAGAGGTCAAACTAACAGTGCCATTTATTTTCAACAGTGAATGAAGAACAATATGGTAATTAAAAGACTTCAAGAGGACAAACGTTTAAGCATATCAATTACAAACACTACAAAACCTGCTAATGACAGAAGCAACTTAACATATGTTAACTACGGGACAAAACATGGTCAAAGTGTAAATGCTCATTATTTAAATAGTATTATAGTTTTGAGTCTTAAGTCATCTCTGGAGCTTGACTGCAACTTACTTTTGGTTTCATGAGGGGGGGCACCGGGGTTTTGGAAGGAGGCGGCAGCAAGCTGTAGTATGGGTGCAGAACCAGGGTGATTGTCTGATGGCAGGAGGAGAGGGTGAGGGAGTGGAAGGTGGGAGAGAGTGAGAAAGAAAGAAAGAAAGAAGTGATTTAATGGATAGCTCAGTCAAATTACAACATGACCTGAATGAATGAATGGATGTATACCTCTAGTTGTAAATGTTCAGCTCATATGCAAAATATCAATCAAACCAGGCATGCTTGCAAGTTGGGGAAAATAATCACATTGAGCAAAGCATAGGACATAAGGAAAGGGCAAGAAGATCAAACTAATTTCACAGGATGAGAGATGTGGGTTGCATCCACAAGAGGGCAGTGAAGGTTCATATACTGACATGAGACACAGCTGGTGTACTTTTCTAGTGGTTTCCAAAATGAACCACAGAGGTCGATGTTTCAGTGAGATCAAGATTAATGTCACCATTATTTCATGAGGTGGTTACAGTCAAAGGTTTGATCCTCTCCACAGATATATATCCCAGCACGTACTATGAACAGCTGCCTGTCTCCAAACTGTATGAGGAGGAAAATAACCTGTGATCCTCACTGACAACTTACTGTCTAAGTAAGGCCTGTGGATTACTGTGCATGGGATGCAGTTACATGAACATTTAGGAAAAACCTGTTTAGTTTATGGTCATGCCATTATGTAATTAGAAAACCTTCAAAGGGTCAGGGCAAAATCTTGTGAGTCTTATGAAGATGGCTCTCTCTGCGACTGTAGCAATTATTTTCAGGTTAAATGTGGCTTTTTTTTAAGTTACTGGACACTAAATGAGCATTATACATTTTTACAGGCAGGAAAGTGCCTTACCTTTCCCATTATTTTCATCATCCTTTAAATAGTCTCTCTGTAAATATATTTTCATGGTGTTTGTTTACAAGGATAGCTCATAATCATTTTGCAGTTCAGTTACTGTTCCTAGCAAGAAGAAATAGTCTGGCACATCCGGACATCCCATTAAACGGCCAACTGTCGTTTTTACGCTTCGGTTTTTGTACGGATTAAACAAACGAGACTTAACTAGTTCATTAGAGATCTGTTGACGTGCTGGTAGTAACATTTTGTTCCCACTGGACAGAGCCAGGCTAGTTGTTTTCCCCTGGTTCCAGTTTATATGCTAAGCTGACCAGCTGCTAGTTGGATATGATGATGATAATGATAATAATGATGATGATGATGATTGGTATCAATCTTCTCAATTCATACACATATTTCCAAAACAGCTTCCTTAAATATGAAGCAACAGGGAAAAACAGCTAGCCCAGTTCTGCCCAAAAAGTAAGACAATCTGCCTGCTGCCACCTCTACTGCTTATTAGAATTAACACGTATCTTCTTTGTTTATTAAAATTAGCATGTATCTTCTGTGTTTAACCCGAAATTAAAAGACAAAATGTTGCAGGGTGACTGTTTCCCCCCCCGCAGTCTTTATGCTAAGTTACATTGCTGCCTTATATTTAACGGAGAATGGCATTGATCTTCTTCTCTTTCATCTAAATCCCTGCCGGAAAATGAATAAGCGTATTTCGCAAAATGTTGAACTATTCTTTTAAAATGGAACAGACAAAGACTATTAAGAGCAGTTTATTGCTGGCATGCAACAGCCTTGCACAGGCCATAAATGTAGTCTATAGTTGGTTTACAATATGCAAATGGGAAATGGTGTATTATGGTCAGGAAAGAAAAGAGCCTTCTGACTAATAAAGAAATATGTTTAAACTGAAATCTAGGGCTGCCGTGGTAACCATGGTGATGCTTTTATCATGGCAAGCGTGAATTTCATTTCATAGCCCTATTACTTGCACTGTAACTAAAAGGCCAATCCCATGATAAACAGAACTTGCTCTGCAACGTTTACACAGCAAAGCATACCAGATTACCAATACCACTAATACAGCAGAGACTTACCCATAATTTCACTTACTGTAAACTTTACTGTCACACTGCTAAGAGATTAAATGGCAAAAGTGAGTCAGTTCTAACATGGTTCTGAGATAAGTAAGTACAATGTTTAGACTTAGCACTGCCTAACTTTGTTACTAACAAAGTTGTACTAACAAAGAATGTCTGCGTTTCCCACCACGTTCTGTTCACAGTAGATCAGTTTCTGCTAGTTCCAATATAAAAGACTGCTTGTGCCAACTGCTGAACAGCGCCTGACGCAAAGCACACGGTGAGTGCATTTACGCGGTGCTCAGACAGTAAGAGGTCACAAGGTTAGAAAGGGGACATCACTGCAGGAACTATGTTCTTCATTACAATCCGATGATACTAGTTAAGCTAATTAGGTAGTTCACAGTTGATTGAATTTGGAAAAGGCATGCACATCTGCTAGTGTGAGAAGAGAAAAAAAAGAGAAAAAGTTAATGCACTCAAACACGTCTAGATGCCGTCATCTAAGTGCAAAAACAGTCCACAAAAATGTTCAGATGTTTTTCAAATGAAACATGAACTAATGTTACATCTCGCCACTGATTGCCTTTGGGTAATGTTGTTGTTGTTGTTAGCGGAGAGTAAAGTCTCTTACTGGTGACAGGAGCTGCGTTGTTTGGAGTGTCAGCCCTCAGGTACTGTGTGGTCTGGGTGGATGGCTGAGACAGGCCCTGCGAGCTTCCACTGTCACTCACACTGAAAGGCAAAGAGATGAAGAACACAGAGTAGTTATCCAGAGGCACCTGGATTGGGTTGCACTGGCCATTTGAAACTACCTTGTACTTACTAAGAATGAAGGAAGGACTTTACCCACAAACGTAATAATGGATGTACTAACTAGTGATTCACTAAATCTAAATCCCTAAATTATATAGAGTTGGTTTAGACTTGCTCTATATTAACAAGTGCTATGAGATAACAGTTATGATATAGCACTATATAAATAAAATTTTATTAATTAAATCCGGTTGCACCATTAGAACTGAATATCTTAGCTAGTGACAGGATTTAAGTCATGTTTAAATCAGTTGCTTGGAAACAATCAAAAATGTCAACACTAAGTCACTGTAGCATCATGAGCAGCATCATAACAGTTTTCAAAGGCTAAACAATGTACAGTATTAAACGCATCTGCTGACAATTGTAAATGTAGGCGTGACCGTGTTATATAATAAACATACATGGGGAAATACTGTGTGTTTAAGTTTAAATATTCATGTAATGTATGGTAAAAAGTAAATATCCAACTACTCAAACTAAGCCTTGTGATGTGAGGCACATTGTGTAATTATTGTGAAACGTAATTAAAACTCTTCCCAGTTACTGCTTTCAGTCAAAAGGTTAGGTCATATATGATGACCATATTACATTTGACCTCTTAGAGTCTTATACAGGTCGTACACTGACAAGCCAGTTTTGTCAGTTGGTTTAGTGAGTTGTACACCTAGTGTTTAGTAGGGGTAAATATTTAATAACCACTAATCTCTCCGTAATAACTAATGTGTGGCGCAGCACATTCTAATTTAGTAATGTGCAAATCTCCACTACTTAATACTCCTGTTGTACAAGGCTATATTTGATCTTACAAGCAGCTGGTACAACCAGATACACCACTCTTAACTTCATTACAGACCTACTTAAAAACACTAGGGCTGGAACCAACAATTACTTTCATAATCAATTAATCAGACCATTATTTTCTCGATTAATCGTATCAAGAGTGGCTGTCTTCTGCTGCTGGATATGTGATATCCTGTGTAGCTGCCTACAGCCGTCTGGAGTGGATATAACAGAACCTGAACAAGTGCAGGTTTACACTTGATATAATCCTCTCTGCTGAGGTGACCTATTGTTGTTGGTCTTTGAACAGCAGCATTAAAATTAAAGCATTAAAATATTACCATAACCTTCACAGGTGACAGATACAAGGCTGTACATCTGCTGTGCTGTGTGTTGGTTTATATCAGTTCCAATATAATGGCACTGTATGTATGGACTTTTCTCAGCTGACATATAATAATGACTATGGTCTTCTTGGAACCGACACAAACTAACTTTTCACACCTAACCTGTTTGGTTCAGTTAAAATGAACCCCGGTGCGTTTGCTCGGTTAGTACGGTTCGTTTGAATGTTTCTCTCACAGAAATATGCACTAGCTCACAACACAGGATCTTCTGCCTGTATGCAGGGATGGATGCTAATATTTTCCAAGTCCCTAAATTTGGTGGCCAAATTTTTGGCTGACAAAATGTAAAACTATGTATAAAGAATCCAGAAAAGGGCAATTTAACACAGCCTTTCATAACTGTGACACTTCAATAAATGAAAAAAACATTAGCAGAATGAAAAGATAGTTGTATAATAAATCATTTAAATTGAAAATTCAAGTTCTTTGTAAACATAAGGTACATACAGGTCTGGAAAAAATTTAGACCACTCCAAATTTTCCAAAGGTCATTTTACTCAAACACATACCTATAAATAGTAAAACAGAGAACTGATCATTTTGCAGTGGTCTCTTAATTTTTTCCAGAGCTGTATATTCTCTCTCAGTCTCTTAGTTCACAGTCTCACTTCCTTGCAGAGTTACAATGATAGTATATTGGTGCGGAGGAATCGGGATGTTTGTGGAACTGTAACGTTGGTTTGGCGAATGCTCGCAGTATAGGGCTAAAATTTGGTGGCCACCTACATGGAGTATTTGATGGCCACAAAGTAACTTTTGTGGCCATGGTTAATGTTGATCCCTGCCTGTATGCACTTTCTTATTCTTTGGTTTTACTGGTGGACTACAAACTGACTCCAGCCCCAAACACTTTTAGTCGGCTTGGATTCTTCCTCTGAACCAACTGGAAAACGCTTTAAGTTTACAAATTCATCAACTGATTCGCACCAGAGAAAAAGAACTACAGTTGTGAAAACACCCTAAAGAAACACACCTGTCCTCCATCTCCACTCTCTTCATACTGTGCAGGTGCAGGATGGCCAGGATGATGGCCACGAGGAAGATGACAATGCAGCAGACGCTCACACTTATATAGAACACCTGGGTGGAGGTGGTGGGGGTGGTCACACCATCTACTGATGAAAACAAACCACACATTCACAATCAGACAGCAGAGGAGGAAAACTGGGCACCACAGCACACAAGGCATCCTCCTCATCATTGTTTGCAATTATGAAAGGATCCGTTCAAAATTATGAGGTACGGCAAGGAAATAAAGGCACGAGTGGGGGGGTACAAGGGTTCCACTTGGGTTTAATGGAAGCCTTGAATAGTAGAGGCTGGAGGATGCAGTGTCTGAGAGCTTTCCTCATCACCTCTCTAAAAGCCTCTGAGGGCCCCAGGTTCCTTGGGCCTACCCAAGCAGAAGGGAGACAACCCACTAATGGTACTTTGTTACTGGGGCAGTGGGTGCACAAAGAGTCTGAATAAATCCCACTGGAAGAGGACAACCACTCCAAGGGTTAGGGGCTGACAGAGTGCACTTCAATAGGAGAATGAGTCCTTCTCTTTGGGCTCTGAAATCATACGTCTTGGTTATGGAACATTTGACAAATATGCATGGATATACAGAATGCCTCTGTCTTATGAGAATAATGCCACCCATGATAGACAATACATGGAGATGCTAGGCTGGGAAACTATAGCAGCATGTGTAGATGAGATTACTTACAGTCAGGTCGTGGAAGAGTGTTATTGTTGAGGGGAATGGGAATCTTTGTGTCAGAATCAATTCCTGTTCACAAAGGAAGAAGAAAAGAGAATTAACTCCAACTCATAGCCAACTATAGTGTTAATTGAATGGCAAAATCCATTCACACAGCTGCAGTATTATAAGTGCAGTATGTAATGCTGAAAGAACAAAAAACAAAGCTCATGTATTCAATGAAACTAATAATACACTTGCCAAAAGGTCGGAATACGTTTTCTGATCACAGTCAAAATACAGAGATGTGTATGTCCACATCACAACTTCAAAGACAAAGCAAAGCAGGCCGACGCCACATTCACAAGCAACAGCTAAGTGCGAGATGTCTTTTTTTGCATACAATATGACATTAATTGTATGTGATATTTTAAGCAATGTTGAAAGAAAATGTGCAGAAGCCTTAAAGGGAAGTAAAACCACCAGAAAGGCAACATCTCAAACAGTGAGGATCTGCCGAGACTGTAGTAACCATGTTCTTGTAAAACAATGAATTACATTTCAAAATCTTCAAATCTCCCTCACTCCCATTAGAGGAGAATAGCATAGAACAGATGAATGATCAATTACATAACTGTCTTTTAAAAGTCAATAACATTAAATAAAACTTGCCATCTCAAGTTCTAATAGTCCTTAGTCCTCATATCAATAAGTACAAACAAAATACAAGAAAGTGCAAAATAAAAAGCAATAGCAAGGCTTGTGTTTTGCTAATTAACATCCAGTATTCTTCATTCTGATAGTTACTAGATGACAGGAAAGGACTAGCAGGGACTTTGTTAGAGGCCTGAAATACATTTTTTAGGTTAAGCTCCTGAGTTCCTAAAAAGGCTTTTGGGTTCCTTGAAAAGCTCCAGTAGTTAAGTGACTATAAGTACGTTTGTAAAACAGCAACAATACATCACTGTTTGTTGTCTGCTACAACACTACAGGTACAATCGAAGAAAATAAGTTGACAGGTGTGATTGCTCATGTACATTTTGAGCAACCCTAGGGCAAACAAAGAGACAGTCTATGGCTGCTAATTTCACGCATGCTCAAAAGAAGATGGGAATAAAAAAATGTTCATGAGGAGTGTGGCAAAAAGCCCCTCAGGCCACATATTCAGGCAGTTTGGAAATGACACAGAACTGAATACAGAACACATATAACCTGTACATCTGCCACTGTAAGTCTTTAGAGTATTGAAAACACAGTGCTGACAAAATGAAGCAAATCCCTCAAATGATCAACACATTCCATGTTCTATGTACAATATATTTTGGAAACAATTACTTTATCCAAGTATCAGGGCTGGTGGTGTAGGCGGTGGAGGAAGGACCAAAATGCAGACAGCGTCGTGGGGAAAAAAGGGGTTTTATTGAAGGATAAACTAAGAAGCACTTACAAACGGTAAGGCGGATGCGAAGAAAGGAAAGTCCAAAACACCAAAATCCAACACAGAGAGTCCGGGCGGGGAAACACAAAAAGGTCCACAGAGAGCACACATGGAAACACACTGACGTGAACGAGTGGCACAACAACACATTGGCAATGAACCGACACGAGACAAAGTAACAGAACCCGGCTAAGTAGACAGGACAGGAGAAACCAATCAACAATCAGGGACACACAAGAACAAGCATAGACAGGACACGGACTCGAACACAGAGGAAACGAAGCTATAACCCACAAAACCAGAAGTACACAGGACACGTAACAGAAAACAGGAAGCAGTTTAGCTAAAATATTGTTCATTTTGTGACAGAAGTGCTACATTTGGTACATACAGAGCCTAATATATGTAGAAGAAATCTGCATATTAGGCCATTGCAGTTTGGCCACGCCCAAGCTGCTGATTCCAGGTTTTCAGCACCACAAATATTATTTACATACAAGCAGACATTTGGACCTGCCATAGTAGGAAAAGCACAGGTGTTACTACTAAAAACGATGGCTCAGCTCCACAGCCATCATTATGGTTATTAATTACACCTGTGCTTTCCAAGCTATCACATGTAAAGATGTCAGCCATGCAATGAAGCTAAATTTGAAAAAGAATGATACTGGTTGAAAAAGAAAGGCCCTTCTTTCTTGATAGGTACTTTAAACATACATGTGTTCAGAGTATTAGCTGGTTATTAATACACTTACTTTTATAGCACATTTTCCTCCTTTTGAAGTTGAGCACTGTGTAGTTGTTGGCATGGATGGTCAGATTGAGCTGCACTGTTAAAACAGCCTCTCCATCTGCCTTGCCGGAACAGAAGAGGTCCACTCTAAAGACTGTGGAGATACACACACACACGTCATTTAGAGAATCTTGGTCCGCTGCAATGAATGACATCTGGTTTAAATCTATGCCAGTGATCACATATCGGCATGCCATCAGTGAACTGTAAAGATTCATCTACATAATTTCAGGCTTCACAAAAAACTTTGTTGCACAAGTTGTTTGAGTTTAGCACAATCATGAAATTGTTACAATGTTCTACCACTGTCAACTTTTCAAGTTGAAATCTGCAAGCGAGCAATTTTACCCTGTTTCCAGTCTTTATGCTAAGCTAAAATAGCCTGACATCTCATGCAAATTAGTCTGGATTTAGTCCATTTGTCTATGGATTAGCCTAATTAGCATTTGCAAATTAGTCTGGAACCGCTCAGTTCATTTTCGATTTCCAAAAGAAGTTATCAATCAGCGCTATCAACGAGTGCAGCCCAAAATGCCTCTCTCTTCTGATGGACAGACCTAGAACCAATCAGAGCAACAAAATGAGTGATGTGGCTCTAAGTGAATCCTGTCGGAAGTACGGCAAACCACATTTCACATCAGCAGCAGCCATCTTGGTTGTTAACGATGATGCCTCAACTGAGGTCCTCTGTACAGTGATCGCATCAAACCCGCCCCATATTAGATACATGGCTATGATTGGCCTTACCCCAGACTAGTCGGCTGGGAACGTGTCTGAATGGGAGGAGGATCAGACGCATCTACCAGAGCAATAAAAACATGAGTTTGCAGATTTGTCTGGTTCCCAGGCTAAAACTAATCTAACTGGTAGTGTCAAATTTAAGATATTGACATTGATCTTCTGACAGCAAGCAAGTAAATCTATCTCCTAAAATACTACTGCGGGAGCCCACATGATACAGTAGCTAGAGGAACAGCATTTAAAAGAGAATTCCCTCATCCTATCTGGCTGACAACACGTTAGAGAAGTATGGATTTTAAAATCAGTGGATTTTAAGAAAGTCTACAATGGAGTCTACATGTAGGAGCCCTGAGTGCATGACAAAAAAAACAAAAAAACAAAAAGGTGAATATTCGACAAACCAGAGGGAACACGGGGCACCTCCCCCAGGCTGGAGATATTGCTCTGTGGTTGGTTCATGGCAACAGGGTTCTCCATGTGGAAGCCCAGCCGGTAGTCAACCTATAAACAAACCAATGAGGAACAAACATTGTCAACACATTAATGAGTTGCCTTGCGTGTGTGCACTAAGTAAGCATGTATTGAAATGGTTAATCAATTATTCCCAATGCTGAAACTCACCTTTGTCTTAGAATGCCATGTGAAGTGAAGGCTGTTGGTCTCACTGGGCACAGGCAGGGTGAAGGACAGAGCATAATGATTCACCACATTGTCTCGTACATAGTAGAGCTCTGCATCCAGGCCTGTGTGAGGACAGAGGACATAAAATTGAGAATGCCATATGAGAAAATGTTGAGATCAATTTACTGAATATTTTGGAAATCAAGAAGAACCACTACATGACATAAAACATAAACGTTCTGATTTAGAGGTAGATATGCGCGCGTACTCTTAGTACCCAAGTAAAAAACTTTAAAATGTTCAAAGTTGCAGCCACCTGCTACCCCCTTCTTCCTGCTCAGCCACTGCTGCTATTATTGATGTTGCTCCTATTATATGTATTACTATTATTACATTGCTATTAGTATTATTTTTATTAATATTAACATCAATACAATTACAATTGCACTATACATTACTATTGCTTTACATCTCTATGTGGAACTGTACTGCTGTGAGTTCTCTTTCCTCCTGCTCTCTTCGCTGTAGCAGACAAAGCTAAAATGTTTTTCTCACTTGGCTCTTGCTGCATCAAAAAGTCATAAAAGTCTAATGTGCGCTGGTGAAATCCCCAACCCTGGCCTGGGGCAGTGCTATCAGTCCTTGAAAAGTGTCTGTCTGGCAGAGTGGGATCTGTCAGTCTCTGAGTATCTAGTTTAAAGAGAGGGGGAAGAATGTGCCCAGGCTCCCCAATACCCCCGGGCTGTCTCAGAGCTACAGTTCATAGGCCTCTCTCACATTGGCTCAATTAAAAACATTCTCAGGCATTTACCAACCACGAGAACCAGAGGGGTATTGCATAAACTACTATCTAACCAAGCCCAAATAGCAAGACGGCTGGCTGTCCTTTTTATTATTCAGGAATCTGTTCATTTTCACTAAAAGAGATGTTCAAATTGAATGTAGGTTTATAAATGTAAAGTTAAAAGTACAGTTAAACAATTACTTAAAACAAGTATACAATTTATTTGATGTGCTTTTGATTGACTAGCTAAGTAAGAGTTTGGAACATTAAATTAGATTCTTGACCGTGGGAATCTTAAATCAAGGTCCACACACAAACGTCTGGAGCTTTCAACAAACCACATCTCATGGACTCAGTAGTCAGATGTGACAATAATCAAAGTTGGTCGTCTTTGCCAAACTCAAGTGAGTTTCATTCAACTCTAAATGACAACATTAAGCGATTTTATGGCCACAACAGCAGAAGATACATACATACAGTGGCTAATTCCCTCGGGAGTCTCCACCAACTCCCGAGGGAAATTAGGCTAATTAGCTGCTAAACGTATGCAGAATAAACACTATGTCCACCAGCCAGTCGCTAATTTTGTTTGTCGTTTAGTGCTGAGACGGTAGGTACAGACAAATTTTGGAACTTTTCATGTGAAAACGATGCTGATGAGAGAAGTGACAGTGAACCTAAACAGTAAAGCCGAGTACCGTAAAACCAAAACAATGAGTTTAAAGATAAAACACATGCTAAAACCTCTGTGGATTTGTCACTATGAGCAACCTCTTTTGCATCACTTGATTCATTGTTAATATATAAATGTTGATTACAGCATCTTTAACTTTTCCCTTTCTCATGCTCAACTCTGAACCTCCCTTGTCTCAACATGTGGCCACAACACTTTCATACTAATTAAACTATGCAACCATGCATAAAGGCTCAGAGACGACCGGTGTGAGTCTGGTTCACGTTTGATGCTCCCACCGCACCATAGCCATCCACCCTAACTCCAACAACTTCAAAACAGGAATGTGAAGGAATGCCAACAGGAGCCTGTCAGTGTACACAGACTGAGGACAGGGAATGAGTGGTTCCTGAGTTTAAGTAAGTTGAACTATGCCCTGCAGTTTCACTGACTCACACACTCGGCTAACTGGAATGAGAGAACAGCATTGCTGGGACATGTGCCCTGTAAACAAGATTGTTGTTAGTGCTTGGACACAACATATAAAGTCCCTCGCTATATCACTGTGAGGTTTGCTATTACAGATGCAAACGTCTTCTAACACTAATGGAAAACAGGAACATCATTTTGAGTTCCAGAGCGATAACTTGGCAGCGTGTAATGTTCTGAGGGATTATTTCCTGCTGGACATTTCCATTTCTCTCCGTTGGTGTCAAGTGATTAACAACAGCCAGGGCACACACTGCATCACCTACACTGATCTGAAAACACTCAACTCGAGCACACTTAAGCACAATGAAAAAAATCAATGCTTCGTGTTTACAGTAATGAACCCTCCATTTTCTTATTTTGAAAGCTGTTTTTCACAGCTAATTACTTAATAAATGACACCAAATTTTGTTGGTGAAATAAACCTAAATCTGTTGTGTGTATATTACAGTATGCATTTATCATTTTCAACAGATTTTGATATGCCACATGTTACAGAAAGCAATCTCTTTCTGTAACATCTCTTCAGTAAAAAACATTTTTCATGATTTAGCCTAAATTATAGGTCAGAGAGCCCCTCAACCAATAAGCACATTCTAACGTTTGGATAAAACTTGGCTTCACTTATGAACACTTTGGCCCACAGTGACATGCAGCCACGAGAACCAAAGCTTTAAATTCAGTGCCACGGTTTACTGTTTGTGCTCATTATTTTCTTTGCGAAAATGCTTTCTAAGGTTTAGCCAAACCTAATATAAGGCTTCAGCAGTCTGGCAAATCAAGTGGGTATTTTCTAATATTACAGTAAGACCCTCTTTGTGTTTCCTCAGACTGTGTTAGCCACTTGATTTGGCTCATACTAACCTTGGCTGAATGGAGGAACGATTACAGTGTCCATCATCTTTCAATGTACAGCATTAGTACTGTCGAAACCTATCCTCTAACTGTGATATCACGAAGGGCACCATGAGCAAGAACTAATGTGCTCACATTAACCAATGCAGCCGCTTATTACGCCAGTTTCACTGGGGGACCAATAAAAACATGTGAGCGTACGCGTCGCTTTTAAGCCACAAAGAAATACATACAGTATATGAATGGTATAAAAAGTAAGTAAAGAAATGTGCCACCAAGACCAGTGGATTGAGAAAGAAAGTTTTACAAAAGTAAATCATGTCTATATTGTAATTAATTAATTTAAAAGACTAATTGTTGAATTAACTAATATTAATAGATTGACATGTTTTTTAAATTGTTAGGCATCAAACAGAATACAATTGCAACCAAACCATATTACCGTTTATCTAGGCTCTGAACAGCTAAAAAAATATGAAAAAAAAACAGAACATAATGGATATGAAGCAAACGGACTTCCACAACTGGAGATGACAAGCTCCTCTGAGCTGAAGGACAAGACCTAATGGGGGCTAACGGTCCCTCTTTGAAGCAAGTAGTAGGATTGTTCCTAAGCCTGCAATGTATGGCATTGGCATTCATTTCTACTATGACAGCCCAATGCTTCCCCATTTTCATTGATAATTCCCCTTATCTTGGGCTAAAAAGTAACAAGTGTATCATCCCAAAAAAGAGGAACAGGGAAAAAGAATACTAGCCAATTGTTAGACCACCTTAGTATTTCAGCGTTGTAATAAGATAAATTCCTCTGCAACACGCTGCTCCACTTCCGTCGCTCCTGTTGTTTATGTTAAGTCTTCTCTAATATCTTCAAGGGCCTGTTTAATCTCTAAATGCAATAAATTCCATATCGCAGCCTCTCTCCATTTGTCAACTCACTCTTTAGATCAGAATGAACCACCTTGAGCTCAGCATGTATGCTAGTCAGTGTGATAGCTTCGGTCTCTAGTTCATAGCTAGGCGGGCTGGATTTGCATCCTCGTCGAACTCCAAAGTTGATTTCTTGTTTAGTTTTTTGTTTGTTTTTATCTTGTGGTCACTTTAACTTTAGCTTTTCTGAGTTTACCCCCCGCCCATATTCTTAACAGCAATCCTATCAACTAAATGGGAATTAATCGAAGCGAGTGGGAGCAGCTTCATTTAGCCTACCATTCTTTACACCATGGCTATTTGCGAAGCTATACAGGATGCCAATGCTTAAAAATGACTACTGGAAAATAATGAAAAATTCCCAGATGCACAGCTTCATTAGTTTGGCTGGGATTCAACACAAAACAAATCACATGCACATGATTTCCACAAAACACCTTGCTGACATTCCTAAAGTACCAACACATTATGCCCTCAGAACCCCCTCCCCCCGTTCAATCTGTCCACTGTTGGCCACTGAGCAGCTCCACTGCAGTAGAACCTTGCTCAAGGGCACATCGACACTTCCTTCAGCAGTGAGGATTACTCACTCACTTCCCTATCACATTATTCTTACTGGTTCAGACATTCAGACACAACACATCACATCAGTCTAAAATCAGCCATATGAATGTACTAAAAATGGCCATTCCTTTCATATACAGCTGTCAACACAAAACTATAAATTACAGCAACAAATCAGGAATAATAAATCAAAGTTTTTCTTAACATTTTGGGCTCTACAAACTTTTGAGTCCACATGCAGTGTTCTCTTGCAAGCTGCTGCTCACATTGCAGACTTTGAAAAAAGGAGAACAAAAGGTGGCAGTGGCCAGGTGGTAAGGTCCGGGACAGATATAACAAAGACCCTCTTGTGCGCACAGTCGACACTATACCTCCCAAAGCCTTCATCCCTGAGTGCGCAGGAGATAAACACTCCCTTCAGCCTCTGACGAGGAGGATACTGGCCACATTAACCAAGGAAGGAGAAAATGAGGGCCCGCGTGAAACTCTATCAACTGGAAACTCCAAACAAATCCACAGGCATGAATGAAGCAGGAGAAGGGAGTATCATGTACAAAAGATCTCAAGATTTAAGATATGGGACGCACAGTAGAAAAGCTATGCAGTAAACAGAGCTGGCTTTGGTCTGTGATTGAAAAAGACATAATGTAAAGTAGCCGAATGCTAAAATCTCTATGGATCAGTTTAGTCTGTCAGCCGACAGGTAAAAGCAAGACACGCTGACATTGCAGGCCTGTTATAGCTGCTCCTGTCTTCACTAAGTAAGGTTAATCATGGCCACAAGAGTTTTACCCTCAGAAGAGTATGCTGCTTAGGAAAAGTACACACCTTGAAGAGCGAGAGCAACTGAAAGTCGGTTGGGAATTGTATGAACACCAATTTTCAATTAATTGCACAGCTTTTTCAAGAAAATGTCATTTGGGCTTTGAATCCTCAAATAGCCTCCCTTTGACTTTAATAACATCCCCTCTAACACGAGGCATTGGGTTAACAATTTCAGCAGGAAATCACCTGACATGCCATCCCATCTCACAGTTAGCTCTCGGAGACGTAGGCCGCTTGCAGGTTGTTAGGTAACTGTTCATCCAGGTTACAAAGTCTGCAGGACTGGGGTATGTCATTTGAGTTTCCCTACAGTTTGAATCTTCATCAGACAACTTTGAGGTGTGGTAGCATTTTCATCTACCACAATCCTTAGGGAACCGCATGCATCTGATGTTTGTTGAAAATGGAGGAACACACCACCTCACGTAAATTGGGATGGTTACCTGTGTAATACTCATTAGTGAGAGAAACATAAATGCCATATTTCCATTATGTTTTCAACACATTTTGACTGGTGCACCATCACTCACGTCATCTTGTTACACCGTGTTCTTCTGCAGTGGTTTAATAGCCTGGTATCACCAGACCAATTTGTAAATGCTAATTTGTCTGGAACCTCGATATCCAAGAGGCATTATCAATGGGCGCAGACCAAAATGCATCTGGACGCAAATGGATAGACCTACAATCAATCAGAGCAACAGAACGTGTGGCGTAGCGCTGAGCGAATCCTCCCTGAAGTACGGAAAACGCATTTTTCTTATCAACAAAAGCTTTAAGTGCAGTTGTTTGTTCTTCTTTTAGAGAAAATATAAAGTCTACTTTGTTTAATACTGAATACCATAGCAGAGTCAGAATATTCCACATCAGCTGCAGCTGTCTTGGTTGTTTATGAAAATGCCTCAATGGCCATCATCATATCAAACCTGCCCCATATTAGATAAATGGCTGCGATTGGCCCGACCCGGGCCAGGTCGGCTAGAAATGTGTCTAAATGGGAGGGGGACCAGGAGCATCAGCCAGAGCAAATAAAACATGAGCTCGCAGATTTGGACTACTTTTGATTCGAAACTTGACTACTGAAGATTTTTCATTGGCAGCCACACACCTTTCGTACCAATGGAGCGGTTGGGCATAGCCACGTTTTAGTGCATGCAACAGAAAACCAACAGATGTTTCCTTACTTCCAGAAACTGAAGAAAAGCATGAGCATTGAGTAAGTGTCAAATGAAAAGCAAAGCACAATTCTAATGTAGAATAACGATGTAGTATGTTCTCTGAAAAACCACAACCAAACATCCTGACCAACGACACCAACTAACTTTCCACTTCAGCAGCACTGGTTTCAAAAAAAGTCACATCTGAAAGTATCTTCCAGTGAGAAGAAAAACACACATTAAGTCACAATCTCTGTGGTTTTCTTTGACTCACTTCAAAAGAAACCATACATCAGTTTCCCTCTTTTATTTCATGAAGTGCCCAAGGGCAGACAAGGATGAAGGCAGGGAGAGGAATCTGAGCAAGACTGCCTGCCGCTGTCCCTTTATAGGCACCTCCTTGATGGTTATTTGTTGCTTAAAAGGGCTTCTTAGTTTACTCAACAAATATCAAATGGTTTACTGAAAAGATTATTAGCTGTTTGAGGCAGATTTCGTCTTGAGTCAACTAACGGGGAATTTAAGAGGTCTCACGCACACGTCTATCTATTTTAGGATGCTGTTTTACATGGGCAGCTTTGTGAGTAGAGCAGCAGTGTGAAAGTCTGGGCTGTGCATGCATGCAAGCTCAAATATTTTTGTATTTTTTTACTTTAGAAAGGTGTATTTCCGAACTAAATTATCTCCTATTTTAGAAATCCCTCAGAAACTAGACGGCTTGAACAATATCTGATTTCAACATATACTGCTCCTAATGTTTCCTCATTTCCACAATGATTAACAGCTAAATTAAATCAGTGCAACTCAAGCATGACGGTGGTCTCAATAGAATTACAGCACAACTCAAACTTTTATGGTATTTGCTGTCAAACGGACATTAAGGAGAGAAAAAAAAAGCATGATGGCATATCTCCGATGCAGATATTCAGATTTTAACACAAAGGCAACGATTTCTAAAATGGGTTGTCCCCATCTTTTGTCTGAGGGCAGCATCTCTTAGACAAAAGATGTGAAAGCAGGGGCTCCCCTATTCAACCACGGGATCCTTGGAGAGTGGCATGAAGGAAATGAATGCTGCTGCCAATCACTCCTCGCTGTTCACGGCTCTTTCTCAAAGAGCACTGCTCGCCTTTCAGCTCTTTGGAGGGGACGAAGGCTGGTTAGCCGGCATGCTCTTGGCTTTACAGAATACAAGGATGATTTCACACACTTGCTCACATTTATTTGTAAGACCTGGATATTTCAATTTTTGCATGCTCGGTGAGAGGTATTAAGCCAAACTTTGACGCCTGCCCCGCCTGATTGGGCAGGTGGAAAAAAGGACCGCATGCTAGAATTTTCCCTGTTGGAAGTCACAATGAAATAAAATGAAAATATGTGAGGTATTTGTAATATCAGGTGGAGTTTGTCCGATTAGAATCTGTCAACAACTGCACAAAACATGCTTTCCATTCCCACAAGCAAAGCTTTAGAAAACCTGATCTTAATGGGGTACTGCTTATTTTGTACTACTTTTGGTTGGGAACTGGGGAGCTATGGTTTAGCTTTGACTGAGAAAGCACAGTACTAACACAGTGAGCAGCAAGATCAGTGACACAGGAAGTAGCCATGCAAGAAGAACTAGAAAACACACACTCTTAGTGCTTACTTTCCATCAAGAAAAATCCCTCAGAGTAATGTGTTAGAGATCAAGTCGGCTGGTGATCGTAGCATGGAAAACTGGGCTCAAAAAGGTCATTATTATAAAAGACAGCAAATTAATGTGCTGAAAACTTATTTTTACTTCTTACTCCCTCTTCTTCTAAATGATCACATGGACGGTCAGAATGCCAGGAAACTGAGCAAATAAGCTTTTGAGTCTTGTAAAACCAATGTCATAGCTGGGCTCTGGGGACTATATTTATACTTTAAAGATCTGATTCACTGAATATCTGGTTTAACCTCTATGGACTTTCATTACACTCCAGAAATCTGTAACTGAACACACTGAAGTTTGGATCAATGAGATGCCTTCACACCTAAAGAGAAGGTGGGATCTAGCCAGCTGTGGACCAAAATCAGGAGCAATTCCTCTCCTGTGGGCCCTGTAGCGTGCCATGTTTTGTCAATGTTTCAACTGCCTTCCAGCAATAAACAGATGCTTTGGGTTAAGTAACTGAATTTCAAACTTGTGGGTGTCGAGATATATAGAGAGATAGGAGTTCTTGAGACAGACAGTTCAGTCATATGTAAATACAATCAGGATTGCTGCCTGTAGTTCATCCATAGACAAAACACGTGGGGTTTGCAAAACTGGTTCAATTCAATGCATGATGTTCCTGTTCCTTAACAGACAAGGATTTTATTTTGTAGTTTGGTCAACTGCAGATATGAATATTAATTACACTGGACTAAATGTGCTAATCATTTTATAATTTCCACCTGTGCTTTTCCTACTGTGACACGTCAAAATGGCTTCCATGAAAACGTCCTATTGTACGATGCATGTCGACTCACTGGCGCGGTTACCTGGGATACTTATGCTATGTAACGCAGGTCCTCTCAAGCTCCGTTGCGGTTAGTGAAAGCTGCCATACTGGCGCAGCCTACAGACACAGTGAACTTATTACATTTGGTCAATTGAATGAACAGACACGAACCTGATATATTCAAACCGTTATTGAAATTAGTGTGGTTAACGCTCATGTGGACTGTCGGTACGCGGGCGGAGGAGTGTTTAATACAGACGCCGGGGGGGCTGCGTTGTCCGCTCCACCTAAAGGACAATAATATGAAAGAATTAGCGAGCTCAGAAGATTAATTGGGTAACAGACGTTAACGAAGGATGTTAAGTGTAGTTATGTCGGGGTTAATGTGTGTTGTTAATTATGTGAAGTGTAATGTCATAAGTTGTAAACACTCAGTTGTAAAAACGCTCCTCCTATCGAACTCCCGGTGTGTGCGGTCCTCCTGATGGGAGTAATGTGGGGGAAGCAGGAATATATGTCTAGAGGTTTGTTAGTTTTGTTATGCGTTTGCTGTTGATTATTTACAATGTGGGGGAAACAAATGTGATGTAAATATGTGTTGAGAGTGTTATTTATTGTGTATGGGTTTTTTATAAGATTTATAAATAAGGGCACTTGAGGTCACCCCGGTTGATGGTCCCCCCCAGGGGGGGGGGGGGACTATAAAATGCCACCGGGTGGTAGTAGTTGGATGATTATGGTGGATACACAGCATAGGAGTAATCTCAAACACACCATTGCTTGTGAATGCTGCATTTTTATAAATGTATGATCTCCTGAATGTAAATAAATTCCCACCGGTGGACTTTTTGCAAAATTGGCTGCCTCTGCTTCCGTACTTATGGTCTGACGGCCGCTGGGTCAACCTCACATGCTGGAGCAGAGTCATCGTTAATGCTATTAATTACAGCTATGCATGTAGCTGAGCGTTCTACCGCAATGTGGCACCTTTTCTTTTGGTCCTCCTAACCTATCTGTATGCCATATTATAAACCACAAATCATTATGCACATAACAAGCTTGGACACAAAACACACTTATTCATCTGCCGTCTTAATAAAGAAAACACGCTGAACAACTCTAAACATGCCTAAATATACTGCGGCTCTCTCGAACATTTTCTAACGTCCCAGTTGTAAAATCAGAATGTCATCCAGTCCACACCGTTGGACAGCCATATCTAGTGCTCCGAATACTCGAGACAATGTTAACAGACCCAAATCCCTCGCAATTTAGAGAACAATTTTAGGAGATCCCTTTTCTTTGTCAACAGGAAGTTGTAGACATGTATGTCAAAGCATGTGTGCATACACACACTGCACTATGTGCACACTGGCACACTGAAACAAACTTGAAAAACAGTGCATTTTTTAAAGCATCCGAATTTGAAATCAGAAAAAATAAATCTTTCAAAGCGTTAATGATTTATTTTCACAAATCTATTCACCATTTGACTGTTTTTACTCAGTAGAACAAGCCCTGTCACATGTCTTATCTATGCTCACTATCCGTTGTCATACAGGAAAAAATATGAATCCACATTATACATAATGTATTTTAATTAATTATGTCTATTAATTTAACTGATGAGTCTGTGGTTTTAATAACTTACTACAGGACCTGTGCCGTACCAGCTGGTTTAAAAACAAAAGCAAACTCTGGATCTGCACACGAATCTGCAGTGAGCCTCCCCAGCAGCCTATTATTGCCAACGTGATGCCAGGTTCACTCCCTCCAACGTGTGTTTTCTTACAGTTACAACTGAACGGTGGAAGTTTCTGTCCACACATAGTTTTAGCTCCATACACGTAGTTGCCAGACGAAGAGATTTCTCCATACAACCAGAAAAAATTTCAAGAAAACCACAAGAAGAGAGTCTGGCAACACAAGATTAACTATAGCGTGATGGAGGACAAACCTACGCTCTAACACCAGTCAGATTATAGAGAGGAGGAAAGAAGTTGAAATAGGTTTTTTAAACAGCACATTATAATGATACCCCTTTTCCACCAACATGGAATGAGATCCGTTCTAGTTCATGCACCTAATTTTGAACTGTTCGAAGAATTTTGGCCAAAGATAAATTGGTTCGGAAGCTGAAAAGTTGGTTCCCAGCTGGAACCAAAAAAAAGCAGGTTTCCTTGACCTGAAGTGCGAACTGTGACGACATCAGTGGGCGTGTCATATTTTACAGATTGGAAAGAGGATGGAGAAGGCAACAATGGTCCATGGTCTACTATGGTCTTATATGTCTTTTTATCATTAATAGTTGGTCAATTTGACATGCGTTTAGTTAAAAAATCAAATGACCTAAACATAGTAACACACATTTTAGTTTGATGCTGGCGTCACCAAATAACATTGCATATACTGCATGAAGAGGTTTGCAGGAAACACTACAGAGTTTCTCCTGGATAAATGGACAACAGAAACAAATGTACTGAATCACATCTGATGCAAAAAATACTGATGCCACTACAAGATGATATTTTTTACAGCAGCACATTAGTGAATTTGAGAAGCTGCAACACCAGTTGCCTCCCTCCACAAACACATAACGCACTTGGACTTCTTGCACCCGTTCATTAGACTGTACACTGGCGCTTGCATGGTAAATGACTAGTTCCAAATTGCATGCTCAACACATTTTCAGTAAACCCTAAATTAACAATTTAGGACCAATCCATAGACTGGCTTGACCTTGGCACCAGGATAAAGGATATTAGCCCATTCACAGACAAACTGTGAACTGTTTTTGTGTACAGTATAGCTCAAATGCTAATGGTTTAATATGGCCAAGGCACTTACATGTGCCTTAGTGCCTCTTGCTCAAATCATAAATTCCTCCACAACTTTGTGCATTTTCTGCAGCTGCATGAAGGCCTCCAACAGCTACCATCAGCACACTGGACCAAACGTACCTCCCTGCAGCTCTCTTCATATAACCCAACACTGACACGCAACCACAAACATCCCAGTCTGGTTGTGGTTTAAATGTATGGTTTTAGTCACTTCCTCCCTTCCACAGTTCCTGGCGACACACATCAGCATACCTCTCTCGATGCAGCCCATGGCTGAAACACACCACAGCTGTGAAGCGGCTTTGAGCTTCGAGCTGGTTTTCTTACTGATGCATCATGGTACAGAACCGGTGCACTGATTTAAGTTAAAGATCAGTACGTGATATGTACAGCTTCCCCCCCTCATGCTACCTCTTGATCTATATGGTCATGCTAATACCTACAGCAAAAGCTCATAAAAACCAATTACTGCCCAGCTGTCTACTATTTTTGTTATGGCAAAGGGCAAATTTCATGGCAAATGTTTAACCTACATATACCCACAGCCTGAAGCCTTTTAAATTAGAAGTCATGCTATTTTCTTCTGTGACATTATCATTATGGTCCATTATCAAGATTGTCCCTTGGAAACCTTACAAAAAACATATACAGTGACATGATCCTGTGTTTTTTTTAACAACTTTTTTTACTCCTTTATTTCAACTCACCACACTAAAAGCACTAATAATGCTTGTCCATCTTGTGTATTGCAGTTAACTTTGCAAACGTACAACTTAACTCATGGTCTTTGGCCCACGCTGTGTGTGTGGCACTATGGCTGCTCTTTAAACACAATAAGAGCAAGTTGTAATAGATTTCTGGACAGTTTTAGAAGGAGAACTGCAGACGTGAGGGGAACACTGGCACAAAACTGCATCACAGCACACACGCACATAGACGCTGAACACAAAGTTTGTAGACAGCTGGCTTTCACGTTACATGCAGACTCTTACCCAAAAGCTTCTTCACCTCCTCCACACTCATGTATATGTTGACACTAGGGTTGTTGTTGTTGTTGTTGCTGCTGACGCCTGAAGTGCTGCTCGGGCTGGCGAGGCAGCCGGCCCCTTCCAGCAGCAGGAGGAAGAAGAAGCCCCCAAGTCTCCACAGCACCGAGTGTGGCCAACCTCGGCACTCAGGCGGGCTGCCAGAGCGGTGAATCAACCCCAACATAGCAGCGGTCGTCTGGCTCGCAGTTGTTCACGGTGTTCCTTCCCCCCCAGTCGCCAACTTCTTTCTCATCCGTATCTGAAGTTAATCCCGGGGGGCAACATTACTAGTTACTTTACGCCGCAGCGCCACTTTTAGTCTTAACTCGTTTTCCACTAGCCTGGTTTTTTTTGTTTTGTCCTTTCTTGCTAGCTGGGGCAGGCTAAGTTAGCCGGAGCAGGCTAACTTTCGTCGGGCTGTGCTAACCGTCCGCGGCCAGACTGCCGTTGAACGTAGAGTCAATTTACGACGTTTTCCCAACAACACAAAATACACACCGGATATCAGCACGCCGAGGCGCGTTAATCTGTGTAGGCAAAACTGAAAGAGAGGGCGGAAGAAAAAAAAGTGGTTTAAGGTAGCTAATACATCCAGCTTCCCCCCTCCATGGTCTTTCCTCCCGTCGCTTTTTCCTCACTATCTCAGTTT
>JAVQJF010000741.1:0-18043 GCA_036023855.1 Gadopsis marmoratus
ACACACCCGCCAAGCCGCCGGCCCCACAAGTAAAACGCCTTTTACGATGTGTCTCCCCCCCCGGTGTTTTTGGGGGGCCTGGGGGGGGGGGGGGGGGGGGGTGTAGAGGATTGGGCGTCTTTCCAAGTTCCAATTTTTTCATATATTTATTTTTAAATGGACAAAATAAAGATGCGTTTAGAGACGTGTCCACAGACGAGGACCCAGTGAGCCGCTGGAACTCAGAAGCACACAACTCCACCAGAACATGTCTGCCTTTCAGCCTTTCAGCCACCTGAGTGTGTCGGCGTTCATCCGATCTCTTGATGAATTGTTCATCACTCTCCCTGCCTCCGAGCCCACTGCCACAGGCTCTTCAGGCTCCTGTTAATGCAGGTTATAGCTGAGTGTGTACGGCATCACAGCGGCAGTCTAAAGTCCCGTGGGGCCGGAGTGCAGGCAGTAGTAGATTGAGGTCGCAGCATCGGGACTCCGTTGCCCACGACGGCCACTGGACACGCGTGTGCAAAGCCCCTCGTGAGGCTGAGCACAAGCAACGCTCCAGCTGCTTCACCTTAATGGCGAATCTGGTGGAGTCTGTCACGTGGCGTCTATATTACGTCCGTGTTTGTGCATTGCGAGGAGACTGTGGGCTAAACACCAAAGTTGCTAGGCTCTTGGGAGTCTAGCAGCTTGCGACGGTACGGTGTTGCTTTGAGTTTATGTCACGCAAATATGAAAATCTGCCACTTCAAATAGAACAATTACAATATAACAACCTTAAAATAAAACAGTGTCTTTGTGCAACCCCCATCATCACAGGCTGCATAAAGTATATTTATGAGCAGTGACAAGTTTAAAGGTCACTCCAGGTATTTATTATTGCATCACCATAAAGTCAGGGGACTCACAAGAGACCGTTTAAAACAGAATGGTAAAAATTGAAGCAGCAGAGGCCGATATATCCTGACTTTTAGTCCCTAGTGTGTGTCAAGCTCCAGACACACCTACAATTCCCAGAATGCAGCAGCTTGAGAGCATCGTCCGTTGGACTTCCCCCTGCCTCAAAAATGGCCACATCTTTCAACAACACCTTGGTTTGTAATTGGGCTGTGACGAAGCAAGTGGCGACGAATTGGAAACGGCGTGCAAGTCGTTCTAATGAATTTGGACATGATTGCATTTTTACGAGCTTCTCCACAGCGTCCTCCGTTGTCGTAGCAAAACCAGCTGGTGGAGCTGATGTGAATTAGATTCTTTAGCGTGCCCTCTGCTGGAGCACAAGGCAAATCACTTCAAATGGCCAGTCTCAGCTGTTCAAATATTAACTAAATTAAAGAGTGTTCCAGTTTGGAATAAAAACTGACAGCCTTTCTGTTAAAAGTTTTAAGTGTCAAGCCCAAACCCTGAAGACGTCATCTGGGTTATCTGACGACATCATCGACTGAACTATCCAGAATGTCAGGAAAAACAAAACCATTAAAAGAATCTGAAGGATGAAGACATTTTGGATAGACTGTGTACATGTTTTTTTGTCTATCCTGTCCTGTAACTATCTTGCGACCCCTCAGATTTCTCTTGTGACCCCTTTCGGGGGTCCCAACCCCTGGGTTGTGAACCAGTGATTTAGGCTGTAGATAAAAAGGCTGATCGTATTAGCAGCACTATGCAAATAAGCACTATTAAACCGTTTTTATGTTACATTTGTGCGGCAGCATAAATTACACAGTTCTGATCATTAGTGCCATTTCGAATTGAGGGATTAGGATTCCCAAAATCCCTGCAAGGAGACATCAGTCAACTGCACTGAGGACTCTTGTTTCACAGTTGTGAGTGGACAGACTGTTTGTTCACTGCTGTTTAGGAGACAGTTTGAATTTAAATCTTATTCAATGTTTATATTTGTCATACAAGAATCTATATATCTTTGGTTTGTCACTTAAAGAGACTGGGACTTTTGTCATAACCGCATAACACGGGCACAAATGGGGTTTGCATCGAGCAATTCTTTTCATTAGCGATTAATCTGCCACTTTTGAATCGATTATGACTAATCAATTAATCAACGGCACCTTGAGTGCTTCCGTCATGTCTGCAGTGACATCAAAGTGACAGTTTGCCTCCTTACGTGCAGCGAAAACGCCTCCATTTCTCTGCACGTCCGTGTGAAGGGGTTGACTCCGTGAGCCAAACAGCAGCAAACGCAGCCGCCCGGCCACAGTGGGACTTGACACTGCTAGCTCGCACTCAGCGAGATTTAAGCTCTTAAGGATCAGCGGTGGTGTTCGCAGGCCTCGTTGGCTGGGCCTCACGCGAGGGGTCACGAAGGAGGGCTCCTCCTGTGTAACACGGTCGTGAGTGAGCGCGGCGTGGCCCGGGGGGGAACTTTAAAAGGCTCTTCATTCGTGCGTTGCACAGAACAGGTCGTGAGACGCATTAGAGATATTTCAAGATCCAGCTTCCGGAGCAGGGATGACGGTAGATGGTAGAAGTAGTGGCTTCCTTACAGATCAGGTATTGCTTATTACCATGTATTTATCTCCTAATGAAGTCCTACTTAGAGATGCAAAAAGGCTATCTGAGTGCACTGATATGTAATGCCCCTTATAACCTGACTTCTGATGTGGCTCTTGTTGATTTCATTTGGAAACGCAGGCGTATTTATTTGGGACTTGATTAATTCCTGCGATGCGTGTGTGTTTTAGCGAGAGAGCGGGTGTGTTTAGAGCAAGAGAAATAATGAGGAAGGGGATTATCTGATATTTGATTGAGGATTCTTGATGTCACCCTGTTCATTTGCCAGCAATTCAACATGCGCCTGCTGCAAGTTTTCCTAATGCTATATATGATTACAAGAATATGTTATGAGATTAGGGTGTGGAGCTGCTAACGTTTAGCTTGCCGGAAAGAGTCCGACTGCACACAAGCCCCGGGCCCCTGGTGGCCCCCCCATTTGATAAACATTAGCAGCAAACAGCTTCCTCTATCTCCACAGATGTGTGTCAAGTCCCGCTGAAGTAACCAAACGCCACATGGCGTGCAATGCCGCGTCGCTGTAACCGTATTTGACACGGACCTGTCAGTCCTCCCCAGGCTTCAGTTCACCCTTGACCTTGCGCTGCAGATTGTGCATCTCTGTTCTTGTTCTTCAGGTTGGGCAGAAAAAAAAAACCGGAAGAAAAGAAAAAGAGAGCAGAGTACAAAGGATGCACACAACTGTGGCTACTTTTTGTTTTCTAGAAAAAAATCTCAAGGTTTTTTTATTTTGCTGTGTACAGGGCTTTCATGAAAACACACAAAGGTCAAATCTGTTATTTTCCCTCAGAGAAAGTAAAGGGGCTCTTATATTTTCCCTGCCGATCCCAGAATGAATCATCATAGTCAGGCTGCCGTGGGTGACAACGTGCGCAGTTCAGTGCCCAGATTTACATTTAAATGAAACCAAATGGCTGTACATTCAGAAATGATATACAGTAATGATGATGGTAATAAAAGCAAAGTCCTCTTTCATATTGGACCGGCTCCTACTCGGGATTGCTGTCATTTGGGGACTTTGCAGGTACAGGCGGTGAGTTATGTCTTTGCTGTGTCAAGACTATTACCTTCACATTTCAACGAGTGGATTCATCAACGTGCTGCCTAAGAGTCTTAATGCCGTCAGCAATCAGCCCTGCAGCCCACTGGCTTCTGCTGTCCGCCAATGTGGCTAAATGCTACTTAGACATTCACTTCTTTTCCAGCTACCGTATATCAGCTGTATCTGTAACGTTGCAAAGGCCCTGATGCATCCAACCTGCTTCCAAACGTCTGCAAGGGACGTCACCTTCCTTCTACCGGGCCGGAACGATGGTGACAGGAAGCCAAAGTGGCGTTAAGAGTGGATGAGATTCGACTTCCAGACGTGGCAACGCTAAAAGATGCGTATTTCTTTGACCAACACAAGGGACATTAAAGCTGCGTTAATCGATATTTTTGTATTAACGACGGAAAAGACGTTGCTGTTTAGTGACACGCTCACAGACAATTATCGCCCAACTTTCTCTTCAGCTCTGTCCAAGAGTTTTAGCATCTTTTGGCTCATTGCTTTGATGCGACGGCCTTTTTTGGATCAACCTGGCGGCAGCAGGCAGCTATTTGTAGTGGAAAGGCTCTGACAAACCCGCGGCACACTATCCTGCCCAGCACCAAACTGAAGACGGACAACTAGCTGGTGAAAACAGTGGAGCCTTTAGCAGCTAAGGAGCCAGATATTTTTTGTCAAAAACCAAAACAGAGCTCATGTTGGACTTGTCAGGTGGTCACAGATGAACATTAACATGCTCCATGTCTGCGGCATGTGCAGCAGTTTGAGGGATATTTTAGTCAACTTTGCCGTTTCTCAAGAATCGGCGTGCTTTGCAGACTGCTATTTAGAATTCTTCTGAAAATGCTTGAGACAAAATTGCCCAGTCTGTCCTGGATGAACGCTGTAGCGTCCATCCTACTTAATCTGAGCTGAAGACCCGCTCGGTCACAGCGCTGAATCACATAACACGCTGCGGATCCCCGTCATCCATCTCAGTCAGGAGATTCAATCATGTTGTGCTCTTGGAGCCACACGGCCCTGTCTGGACCGCGGCCGGGTCGGCTGCTTTTTAAATATTGCAATCTGTGCATTAGCCCCGAGTGAAACATGTGGGCACTTCTTTTCCTGCCATTTCTTACTTTTCGCAAACACTCGCAGCCGAACTCCCTCAGGTTGGAAAACACTTGGGATTCAAATGTGGTAGGCGGAGCATTCACTGTGCTGCATAATGATGAGGAGATAACACTCTAACGCTAATCTGCGGCGTGTGATCCGTGTTGATATTTCACTCAATATTTATTCATTTCAGGCATTTAGCTGAACTTTTCACACAAATTTAGAGCGGCAGTGGCACCATGTTCATTTAGCCTGCATTGCTAAGTGTACATATAGCCAGTAATATGAAGTGCGAGGGTCAAAACAGCAGCCAGACGGCACAAGCAAAATACATTATATTGTCAGGATCCATGGAATATTCATACATCATAAATAATAAATGAGAACGGTGGATAGAAATAACAGTCAAGTAGAAAAAGTATTATTCTAACTCTGCATGGGTGATTACTTGTTTAACAGCCACCTAAACACATAGCTGTGATAAAGTGGTATACAAAACTTAAACCTGCTTAAATAGCTATTAATTGAACATCATATGCATTTCTGTAATCCTTGAATACTCTTACATGTGCTCTGTATAAACACATATCTATTGCCACAAACTAATTAATCACACTTTGTGCTGTGCAGCAATTACCCCCGAGCTTCAGAACACGGCCTTTTACAAAAACCAGTGGCGAGCGTGTGCTTCTTCACATTCATTCCTTGCTGTAGAGCAAATGCTGGCACTACATTAGTGCGGTAATATACTCCAAATTTAGAGGTGTCAGGTTGCGCACGCTCCGTGAACTTCTTCATATCTGTGTTTACAGATGGTGCGCACCAGATGAGCTTTTTACATGGCTGCTTTATGATAGCATCCTATTTAGCAAACCTCCAAGCAGCCATAAGGCTGTGTGTGTGTGTGTGTGTGTGTGTGTGTGGACGCAGCCACACATAGTAATTAGGAAACCCACACACAGTCCTGTATACATTTTATTATTACGACATTGCTGGCTGTGTTTGATAGCATCTGGGTGTGAGTCCATTGAGGGGATCAAGTCCGAGAGAATCCAGCGTTGCTGTCGAAACACATGCCCTGTTGACGTATGGATCATGGCTGAAATCTGTCAGCCAATCTAAGGTAAACGGGCTTTTGAATGACTGGAGTGAATCTCACGCAGTCCAACCGTTGGAACCAAGGCACAGGATTGTCATTATTCTGTATAATGCATGGTGTCGCCCAGCTTTTTGTTTTTATTAGCCGTCCAACCGGTCTGCCGGTCGGCCGGTTTGGTTCTTTCCTCCTGCTCTCTCTCTCTCTCAACCCAACCGGTGGAGGCAGAGGACGGCCCACCCAGAGCCTGGTTCTGGTTCTGGTTCTGCTTGAGCTTTCTTCCTGTTAAAGGGAGTTTTTCCTTGCCACCATCTCCTGGTGCTGCTCATGGTGGGAACTGTTGGGTCTCTGTACATAAAGAGTCGGCCTGGACCTGCTCTCCATGAACAGGTGCTATGAGAAAACTGTTATGTTATGGTGCTATATTACAAAAAAAACTGAAATTGAACTTGTGCTGTGAAATATTTCTAAATCTACCAGCTGAATTGGCACCAAAGAATTTACAGATATTCATTGTTCTCAGTTGTCAGTATTTGAATTACTTTGGTGTCCCCTGACTGTTCCCGTAGCGCCAGCATGAGGTTGACATTTGTGATTCAACGATTGCCATGATATTTGGTCCACACAAACATGGACGAATGGCAATAATGTTGGTGATCCCCTGACTCGTCAGGTCAACATCTCGGTTTATTCCAACACGACATTCCCATCATCTTGAGATGTTTCGGTTCACCGCTAATCAGCAAACGCATGCTCACACGCTAATCTAAGATGGTGAACACGGTAAACATAGGAGCTGCTAAACACCAGCATGTTCACATGGTCTGTGTTGCCATTGACTTGTTACGTTAAAGCCAGCGTGGAGTGCAGTAAATCAGAGACAAAGAGCGACGAGTAAGATTTAATGTAGCTACGAAAGCGGCGAGGATAGTAGCCCAGCAACGTGAGCTGCCTCCGCTGAAAGGCCAGTAGCTGTAGAAAACCCTCTCCCATACATACATCACAGGCATTTTTCTAGGGCGCCTGATATATGGCCTTTGATATGCTAACCCCGACGGTTCTCTGCTGTTGCTGCACCCGCTTTCATTGCCCTGGGTCCACTGTTCAAACATGTCCTCTGTTGATCCATGGTGCAGCAGCAGGCCTGGCGGGACAGAACAGCGCTGAAGGACAAGTTGTGATGAATGGACTGCCGAGCGTTAGTCTCAGCTCGCTGTGTCCTGTCCTGCCTGGAGGACCTCTCTGTCTCGCTGGTGGGCACATGTTAGTCATTGGACCACGCTGTTTGTGACCAGTGGCCGACACACACAGGTGCTGCAGACGAGGCCAGGGAACGGGTTTCAATCTTTGCAGACATTAGTGGTGCTGTGTGGCGGCTTCCTAATAAAACCCTTGATATTGGGTTGGTGAACAAAGGGTTTTCGCATATATTTCCTTATTAAACTGTCATTTTAAAGCCCCTGTATGTAAAGCATTGACTGAATTCAAGGACAACTCAACAAACACATAAATGTTTAAACTACTGTCTATTTTCTCTCTGTCCTCTGTTGTCTTTTCGTCTCATGGTATAGGATTGATAAGATAACAGCACTTTATTAATCCCGATATGAAATTGGAGCCCAAAACAAAGCAAACAACATAAGGACATACCAAGAGGTTGATATGAAAATAAAATAATAAAAACATTCATAACTAAAATCTTGACTAAGATCTAAACCAACACTAAAAATTAGGACCGTACTGTAACGCTAAATATAAAAATAGTGCCTGTATGCTGGATATACAATTTGTGTGTTGTCTTGTACTGATACGTCAAGGTGCTTTCATTTGCATAAATGGATATTGGGAATAATACAGTGAATCTATATATGCTGAGAACGTATGTAGAAAGAGGTACTGTATATACAAGTATGTAATTAACAGATGTTAATTGTAGAAATTGAAAAAGTGTCAGATATAGAAGTAATTTATCATTTAGGTATTTATAAGCCAAGGTTCAGTGATGAGAAATCACGTATTTACATTTGTAAATGACTTATTAATGATATTTTTCTGTATCAAACTTGCAGACGCCAATAAAGCATTAGGTAATTATGAAATAATCATTAACAAAATACTTATCTACATAAGAAAGTGATTAGTGATGCCTTCTGTATACAGTGAATTACATTATAATGTCATTTGTAAAGATTAAGTATGTGAAAAAAGGAAATTACAAATGAGTAAGCTAACCATTTACCACAAATATGAACAATAACAATACAGCAAAATATATGCAACATTTTTTGTGATTTTCAAAGAGGTTGATTGAGGATACGACTCCAACCTTACAAAGATGTTGCCTCCATCATGTCAAAGCAGTCTGGCAGCCCAGTGATGTAATAAATCTTGAAAACATTATGTCCAAATTAATTGCAGGGGTCCCACAAGGGGCGTGGTTGTTATAGGGTTAAATACAATGATCTATTATCGGCCATGTGTAAACTTTATTAATCCTCATTCCAAATGATTTAAATGAGGCCCAAACACAACTCGTTCCTCATCTCTAACTCAACACGACATGGATTTGCCAGCTGGCAGAGCCCAGCGCACTGATACACTAACCATCAGAAACAGGCCAGCTCCGTGACTCCTTGTCTGCATGGTGTTCTGCCTTGCTGAGCTTGCAGTTTGTTTGCAGCGCTGCAGGCTCACGCACCCTTCAATACCAGGCTGCTGCCCAGAGATGACAGAAGAATCTGAAAGAAGCGTTAGCAGGGTCTGTACAGAAACACTAACACCGACTACCGATAAGGGACAAGTTGCTAGAATCACTTTAGGACAAGTTCACGTTATTTTATGTTGGAAAAATTATTATCTGCAAGCTGTCAAACCTCTACAGATCACACAGTATTTAGGTGTGAAATCATTATTTAGTAAATAATTTACTCCAAAAAAAACCATTTATGTACATTAACGCATTTGTAAAAACTTTGGACTTACTTTTGCTTACGCCTGTGAAGCAGCACGCAAGCAGGACTTGAGTGAGCTCAATGTCTTCGCATCAAAGTCACATCTGATCTGCAAATAATGACAAATAATGACAAAACATGTGTAGATTTCAGGACACAGTACAGGACGATGGTTTCAGCCATTTTAGGTGGTTATTATCGCACTGGCGTATATTGAAGCGTTCACTTTTCTGACCAGTTTGGTTTTAATTGACAAAAGTGAGTGTGGTTGTGATTGGTTCGGGTGGGTGCATGGGCGGGACCGCGGCGCTAAATGACATCACCATAATTTTTATACAGTGGGAAGAAGTGGAGAAGCATCATCCATCTTTATATACAGTACAAACATCACTATACATCGTCTGCCACCCCAGTGTTTGTAAATGTAAATGATATTTCTTCAGCCGAATATGATTATGCACGCTAACATTATTAGTGTGAGGGGGGCTTTTGCACTCTGAAGCCGCGCTGCTCGTTGACACAGCTCATTTCTCAGTTAGCATTGTATGTGTCATGCTAGCTTAGCTGTCCATGAATTTGCAGTGTGAGGACCTTTGAAATGAAACGTGCCTTTTCAAACATTAAAAACTTCTCCAGCAAAGTGCCTTATTTCTATACTAAAATGGCCAAATGTTAGCTAAAGCTAGCCATGCTTTTTTGTCAAAGTTACAAAGTCTGTGCGACGGCAGCAACGTCTCGCTAAAGACGGGGATTTTGAGATGCTTCGTGTAGGGATGGCATCCAGCTTTTGTTGGTTAACAAACATCTATTTCTACCCATGTAAATTATTACAATGTGTGGATTTGGTTGAACGCGCGAGACTCGCTGTTTCCCCCCTGCGTCATTATACACGCAGAGATGATATTGACCTTCACATTAAGACTGTAAATCACTACATTTCCGGACATGTCTCCTTGGTCTTGTACTAAAGTAAAGCTTTCAGGGAATTAATGAAAAGTTGGTGAAAAACAATAAATTCAGTGAGGGCCAAATAGAACGACAAACGAGTATTTAGTAGAATTGTAGTCTTCATTTTGAGGAAAAACGCCGCCGGTGTGCGATAGAGGCCACCAGTCGTCTCACCATGGTGTCATTGCTTTGTGGTCACTACGCAAAACAGACGGTGGTATAATGATGCTTTAAAGTGATGCATTTTTAATATTTTATAAACGCTCCTTACTTCACATCCCTCATCAAAGGCACCTTCTTGACCGAGCCACCCTCCTCATATAACATTGCTCACCGCAAGTATCAAACCTAGATTGACAAACGATCAGAGCCAGCTCCTCGACAGACGCGGCGAAACAGACGGATAATATGAAAATACATTTAAAGCCTGCCGCCATGGCGGGGACACTCCGAGCATTAGGTTTACAGCGTGCGGTGATGGGTTTCGGGAACATTTCAAGACAGACCTCTGGACAGGAAAATGAGGAAGCCGTGTTTTGATGATAGCAGACAGCTGCTGCTATTTCCTCCGAGGTTCTTAGCTGGAAGGTGATGAAACACCTGGCATGTGTAGCCCCTCCAACCTTTCACTGGCTGCTCACAACAAATGCTTTTATTCATCGGTGACTAATGCATTAGTCTTTGAGTTGTGCCACACTAAGCCTGTTTTCTCTGTGTCTCAATCAGTCTGTAGACTGATGGGGGAAACAGTGGGCTGTGTTACTGGTTTACTGTTGACTTGAGAGGTCCTGACAGCTTGGTAAACCTGACCTGGTAAAGCATTTAGAATCTGAATATTGCATTGTGCTCGGCTCCGCTCTGCCGTGGCGGGTAGTGGCTGTGTAACTCTTCAGTTCCTCGTGTGCCTGAGGCGTCCTCCCACTGCCTTCTTTTCATGCTCGAAATGTTCTCTTTTGAAACTCATTTTGGCTTTTGATACAATCTCAGAGTTCTTCAGGGTCAGCACCGCTGTGGATTACTCAGCCCTCCCATGTAAACCAACATGTATTCATCTCAACCTTGTGGGCCACGTTGCATATTTTCCGATGTGCCGTGGCTTGTGCCCACGCAGCATCCTGGGAAAAAGTGATGCTTTTGTTGCTGTTGTCTTTTTAGGCTGCATTAGTTTGAATTAATAGCAGTTATGAAACAATGTGCCATGCGCTGCGCTGCACTGTGCCACTGGCCTGAAGCTGCAGCTTGTTTTGGGAACATCTCATGTCAGCCGCTGGGGTCTGTAGGATTCAGCGAGCCTCCTCCTGCAGTTTATGCCATAAAAGGCCGTCCAGATTATTTGGCTAATTGAGTGATCAGCAGTGACGAGAGTTTGCTTACTCCTTTAAAGTGTTCCATATAAAGAGATTCCCCCTGGCCTTCACACTTGGCACATACTGTATGTTCTGCTGGAAGGGAAAATGCTATTTGAGAAGTACAGACCTACAATGCATGCAAAGGGATATACAGTAGATCTAGAAGGTTTAGCTGTTTATCACTACATCGCCCCCCCCCCCCAGTTCTAACTAAGATGCAAATATTTAGCCTAGATTTTAAGTTACATTTTCAGCAATAGTTAAGGCAATGAGGGAATTGTTTTTAGTTAGTCCCTTGTTCTACTCATTGGAAGTGTAACTCCACCCTCAGATTCATCCTCCCTCCCAGCATATTCAAAAGCTGCAGCAGAGGAGCGAGGGAACAGTCTTTTTGTGTATAAATTTCATGACGTAGACAGGTCCCAACTGGTTGTTTCTATGTCAGCATCGGCCTCACAGGTTCAGGGCTGATTTACAACAGTAGGTGGCGTGTTGAGAAATTTTCCAACCACGAAATGCAGATTTGAATACATTTAAGAAATGTCAATATTAACACCAGCACTGATGTGTTTCATCACAGGAATCATTTGCGTTTGAAAGGCTGAAAACATTAGCCAGTTGGAATTTTTACATGAGAAATGTACAGTTAACCCTTTTTCAACCATCTGAAATGGGACCATACAGAACACATACTAGTATGTTCAATATCGATCACAAATTCAAGTGGAAATCATATGAGACACAGATCCTCCCCAATATTCGCTCATAATAATGCAGAGCAAGCTCCTTTACAAAACACCTAGCAAGTGGACACAATAATCGTCGTGTTTAAGGTGCTGTCTTCAGTATTCAAACAAACACAGGTGATTTTTGTATGTTAATCTGTGGTTACAGTGCAAACAGGAGCTGCTAGAAGCTAATGCAGCATGACTACCCGTGGTGCAGATTCACCAAATACCTGCAGCTGTGGAGCACGGAGACAGCTCAGTGTCTTCACAACAACATTAACGGGTTTAAAACACGCAAAGCACCATGGGAACCTGGGCTGGGAAACTGAAGGAACAAATCCAGAAAAAAGGGAAATCACAGCAGGATTGGAAAAATCTATGAGAAATGGCTTTTTAATTTGACTCTACTCCAGATCCTGCCAAATCTGCCTAAAACGACTAAAAGGCCTATCCAAGTCATACCCAAAGCAAACTGAATGGTGTTCTTGAATCATTTGGAGCACATGCATGACCTTGGTGTCTTTTGAAAGGAAACACTCTTTCTCCCAACAGTCAGAATCACTCTAAGTGCTACTGGAACTGAGTGGCATCCTTTTAAACACACTGAAATTAAAGGTTTCTACTTCCGCCTGAATATTTACTTCTGAATATATACCTGCAGGGGACTACAGCTGGGACTTATGAACTGGAAGACACACTGAGACTGTAGCTTGAAGCCTTACCTACTCCCAGTTCAAATGTGATGACAATGCCACAAAAAATGAATCTTTTACACATATTTTTATGAGGGTATCTATAGGCGGCTCCATTACTGGACAGCTGGAGACTCCAGAAGGACCCTTGGTCCAAGTTCACACCGAGTTCACTTTACACAAGACAATTATAGGTTATAGTTTGATGAAACCCCCTAAAGCGACATTTCCCCGTCTTCAGGATCTCATTGGGTATTCGACACGCCAATCATTATTATGATGTGCTGCAATTGGCTCGGTTTTTAGAAGAAGGAAGAGGGGCATGCACTTCTCTTCAATGCAGGCTATCATTGGCTATCTTAGTCTGAGGACGGGACATAGAAGATCCGATTGGGTCAGTGAGATGTCAATAGAAAAGCAGGAAGTGAGCGGACATTTTGAAATCAAGAGAGCGAAAATATCATATTGTGAGCTGAAGTTATTACAGAAAACGTGCACAACTGTCAACTACTAAGCCACGATGATGCAGCATTCTGTGGGATTTATGAATCTAATAACGTGTTTTGGACTAAATGTTTCACTGGATTTTTATCGTCTGGACTGTTTACAACGGAACAGGAGCGTTTCTGGCGTCTTGTTGTTGATCTGTGGATTTCTGTACAACATCACAGGTACGATGCGATAAGTTTGTTTACTTGTTGTGGACTGACATTAGCGTTGATTGTATCGGCTGCTGTGGTTGGATCTTGAAATGGTCGGCGTCACTAGAATCACAAGACTCTACGCTTTCGAACGATATGCGGCACGGGTTCCGGCTCGGCAGCTCATCTGCATACAGCCAGAATTCCATACTTAATATGCAGACGGGCCGCAGGCGGCCGCTGGAGCCGGAACAGGTTTTAATACAATACTGACAAACTGCTGTATTTAGTACACTGCACTGCTGTACACTGTAATTTCCTCACTGAGGGACTAATAAAGGAGTATCTTATCTTTCTTGTACCTTGATCCTGTGGAACTGTTGCTCCATGGCTCGCAGGCTGCACTTGGCCTCCTCATCGCGATTCTCTAGGTCAGCCTCCAGACGCTGAATCGTGCGCTCCAGCAGTGCATTGATCCTGCTGGGTGGAGATGTCTTGGCAGCCTCCACATACTCTCGACCGCCAACCGTGGTGGTAGCGTAGATCAGACTTTGCAGGGAGTTTGGGTTTCTACGTCTTAGTATCTGCTCCAGTTCCTTTACCTGATAAGAGAGAAAGCCTCTTAAATAATGAAGAGACATAAACTGGAGGGAGGGTAACAAGTTTGATTAGTTAGCTTGTTTGTGTGACAAACCTGTCGCTCCAGGTCCTGCATCCTCTTGGTGTCCACTGATTTCTCTTTGGCCTTTCTCTGTTGCTCACTGGTTCTTTTGCCCAGGTCTATTTTCAGTTTTTCAACCTGAAATGGACACAACCTGTTATTTCCAACACAGTATGGAACAATAAACTGTACCTGGCTTTCCGCACACCTTCCATGCTCCATGCTTGTTGTCATAGCTGATACAACAAGGTCTCTGTCCCTTGAGCAGCTGCAGCGTCACAAGTTGTAGGTGCACTAATGCTGACTTTACATTTCCTAACATTTGTGACTGAGAACTCTCAAAACTGCACAGTCGATCACAAATCACTAAATGTACAAGCAATGGTAGTGTCCGTCTGGCTAGGTACTCCACAGAAAAACTGGCATGGCTGCCATTAGCTCATAAGGTGGAACCCAAGGTTCCTCCTCCAAAGCTGTGGTTGGACAGCGGATTGGCTTTCTTATTGGCATTGATGATGTGTCGTCGTCTCATAAAAAAGAAAGAAAGCCAATGACAGTGCTTCACATTCAGTATTGGCAGGTTTGTGCTGCTAGACAACACTGAAATGCAATGCAAAAGAAATGCAACCCACTTCACACACACACACACACACACACACAGAGAGAGAGAAGGAAAGAGAACACACAGCAATACAGTACCACTGAGATATAAAGCAACAGTAGAAGTAATGATGTTGATATTTAAAAAAAAAAAAAATACTAGTAGCAATAGCATTGCTATAAAAATAATAATAAGAGCAATAACAATAATAGCAGCAGAGGCTGTTGAGCAGGAGCATGGGGGAAGCAGGAGGCTGCAACCATAGATCCAGACTCTACAACTGTACAGTTGCTACAAACTAGGGATGTTTATGAAATCATTAATTGCTACAATTTAACCGACTATAACTCTATTAACCGACAATGTCTTTTTTGTGTACTATTTCTCTGGAGCTCATTAACTTGTATACCACATGAGGGCATATTTCACAATTGCAGTTCAGAAAAACTATAATATCCTATATATCCCAACTGGCCTGGGAACGCCCTGGGGTCCCCCGGGAGGAGCTGGAAAGTGTTGCTGGGCAGAGGGACGTGTGGATAACCCTGCTTAGCCTGTTGCCTCCGCGACCCGACCCCGGATAAGTGGAGGAAAATGGATGGATGGATGGATGGATGGATGGAGGGATGGTAAAACTATAACAACTATAGTAATCCTATTCAAGGAAAAACATGCAAGAAGAACGGACTGCTCTCCTGCCCTGTCCCTGACCAAGACAGCGCATGGGCACTTGGACTTGGTCCCCGGTCGCCATATGAAGGCCGACCACTATGTAAAAGTAGTGGATCAACTGGATCACACTGTATAAATAAAAGCTTAAAGGCTGACCACTTAAGGACAGCAGGATGGGTGAAATTAAGAGATCGAATTTCATCGCGGGAAGCAATTTGCATGTGTGTTTCGCATGACTTACGTGTGACAATAAAAGACCCCAGTGTCTGTTTGTTTTATCATGTGTATAACATGTCAGTGTTAGCTAAAGGAGGCTGTGATGTGCATGCAGAGGCAATAACACAGAGGCTTTGCTTCATGGTGGAACATAAAGACATGATGCCTATAAATGTGGTGGGGGAATTTGTGAGCTACTCTCTTTTGGACAAGAAATGAAGTGATTGAAGGCATGCTACCAACACCAGATCTGCAGTTATGGGTGAAACACATGCTGCAACGTTTCCAGTGCAGACAGCTGTATCGATTGAAACTGAATTGTCAACATAGACGCAGGGAAGCTGGAGCAACATACTGCATTTGTGGTGGAATGTTGCAAGTAAAATTGGGTGTTCAGTTGCCCTTAGAAAAGCCATAGTGTTGATTAATAGGTCATTGAATTCCTCTGTATGGTGGAGAGTGATGAAACACTTACGACACAAAAGAAAAATGACACCTCACAAGCCAACAATCACAACCTGTTCTTAGCATAATAGCATAATGATGATAAAACACATTAAAAAGCAACTGAGGTCTTCTGCAGAGAATTAAATGAGAATTAGTATATGAACAGAACGCAATGACAGCAGAGCCTCACCTGCTCTTTGAGTTGGTGTATCTCAGCTGTAGCAGCCTTCAGTGTGCCAGCATCTTGGTCCAGCAGGTTCTGGTGCTCAGCAAACCACTGCAGCTTCTTCGTCAGGGCCACCACTTCCTCTTTGTGCTTGTTCTCCAATGCATGCATCTCAAAAGTCTTGTCACCTGACACATTTAGGATGAATACGCACTGTCTGTAAAACCAAAGATCACTGTGTCTGGCATTCTTAGGGTTAATCTTACAGAGCCTGAACATACAGAAACAAAAGAATAAAACAACATATTACTATTTTCCCCAACATTTATGCATATACAGAATGAAGGTCAAAGAAAACCTTTATACTATCAATGGTCTTTGGATTTAAATTCCACAACTAGCACTGTTCTGTATTCAGTTTTACCTGAGGCAGACACGACCTGAGCTTTAGCTAGGTTTCTCTCTTTCTTCATTAGCTGCAGGTCTACCTCCAGAGCCTGCTTTCCTTGCTTCAGTCTGTGAATATCCTCAGACAGCTTGTCCTCATTCTTCTGCACACAGAAACATATCTCTATGGTAAGCGAGAGGGCTGAAAAAAAGTCCAACAGTATTTCAGTGATAGTGGTAATTACCTGAAATGTATTTATTTGAGCTAATAAATCTGTGATGCGTTGAGTGTGATTCATTAAGCAGACGTTTCCCACAGACCTAGAGGTTTTATTCAGCTGCTGCCTGGTGAAGATGGAAATATATAATACACAATACAAACAACATTTATGAAAAAATGCATTTCAAAAAGGAAATAAAGTTTCATGAGTAGGCCAGCACTAATTTTAAATGGACATTCATATTTGGAAGACGTGCACAAGCAATAACGCTTTCACAGCTCCGATACACACCTTGTGAAAGCCAGCTCACTCAGCAGCCTCTGGTTTTCATTGAACATGGCCTCCTCGTTGGCTTTACTCTTGGCCTGCTGAGCCTTCAGCTGCAAATACTGCTTCTCATTCTCCTGTAAAAGAATCTTCATTTTACTGCGGCTCAGTGCACAAATACTAAAAGCTGCTGATGCAGCAATGAGGACGTAAACTCTTGTCCCCATTGCTCCCATCCAAACCAGACATTGCTACAGCTGGAAACAACCTAAATCACGGCTGTGGTCAAAGTTACTTTTCGTCCAAACAAAGTAAGAACATTTCTCTAAACCCAAACTTTCTGACACAAAGGCTATACAGTCAAAGAGCTTGGAAATACAGTAGCTATCCAAAAACACATTTGATGAAATAAAGACCAATGGGAAAGCCAAGTACAAATGAAGAACAGAGATGAACAGCAAAGACAGTAATATTAAAATAAAAGTATTAAGGGAAACAAACCTGCTGATAACCTTTAATGAGCGTCTCCTGCTCCTTAATTACTTTATTCAGCTTTTCATCTGTAGCAGAGTCAGTGGCCTCGGCCCATCTCTTCTTCTGACTGGCTTCTTCTGCATTTCGCAGCTGAGGAGTAATAAAAACAGCTTATCTACTACATATTGATGTATAAGTTGTTACTACAGATGCCCACACAATTTTTTGCATCTAGTCTTTCAATAGGCAGTTCTGGGGACCCCCTGAGAGGAACTGCCGAGCGGGAAGCTCCCCCGAGAACTACATACCTCCAAGTCTTTTTTTCTGTTTGCATTCGCATGTCCATAGGAACGCTTAAGTGATGGAATCCAGCCAACTGTTGGTATAGCAATGTCACCTCTGCATGACATACAACAACAGCTGTAACTGTCACTCCATTTGTCCGTGTTTTGGTCAATAAGGCTATTAAACTATTACACATTTTTTAAAGATAGGTCTGGACCAATCACCATGCATTTCCATCACGCAAGGTTCCTCTTGCTGGGAGAATACCTAAGTAGGAGTACTCTGAAGTAGGAGCTAAAATAGTCCCTCAAAATGGCGTTCTAAAAACTACGATCATTCCCAGTTCTTGCAGCGTGAACGTAATAGGGGGGGGGGTTTGAAAACATCTAACAGTGACCATCTGCTAATCCCAAACATCAGAGTTTTGTTTTATCTACTGTGGCAGGTCGGGACAGCCGGCCACCTCTCTCTGTCCAGAGGATGCAGCTTAACCACCGCAAGTTAGGGAAGGTGATTGGGGGGGGGGGGGGGGGGGAGACAGCTCTTTGCCAGATTAAAGAGGAAGGCGGCCCCCCCTGTTA
>JAVQJF010000743.1:0-10536 GCA_036023855.1 Gadopsis marmoratus
ATTTACCAGGGCTGCACAGGTGGCACTCAATTATTGCCTACACCTGCAGAGAGGACTGGGGAACAGGGTCGCAGACAAACCCAACTAGGCTGTCGGCTGGTGCTTGGCACGTAACACACACCCGTATAAAAAATGTGAAGTCATGAACAAAATGTGCACATCTGCAAGTCAGTATTTCAATTCGACAGTTGCACACCTGTAGAATATTTTCTTACAAATGTAGTTTTTTTTCATGGATATATTTCTATCAGAAACACAGGTCAATAACTATGGTGAGTGTCAGGTCATGACTAAGCACATAAGGTGAAATTAATTGTGTTAATATACGGAAGACACCGGGAAACCAGAGTGTTGGGCAGGTCTGATGGCCATAATAAACAGAAATCCAGTATTTTATTTTCATTTCAGGTTTGGTTTATGCATCATTTATTAAATCAGGTCGTCACACATCACTCAGTGATTTGAATGAAATCCGGCCAAAGATTTTGTTGCATATTGTAGATTAACTGGGAGTTTTAAGAGGTTGCCATTTTGTTGTGTCAGACTTATATGCATTTTATACATTGTATGTGCTTTTTATTTTGGTGTCTCTGCTTAGTTTCAATTACTGTTCAATAATTCAGCACACTATTGTCTTAAGTTTATGTTTCTATTATTATTAAATGTCCTCCGTTTCATTGCTTTAAATGTCTCGTATTATGCGCCTCTATGTTGCATGTTTTAAATAGTAACTGACAATGTAGTACACTGGTGCCCTGAAAATCCTTTTTGTAGTAAAATTAGTATTCTCTTTTTCTAACTTTTCTTCATGCTTATAATCAATCTCAACTTTAAAAAAAAATCTAATTTTAATCTTACATTTAGTTTTAGGGTGATTTTGTAAATGACTATCTAGGGACTACAGATGAAAAATAGCCTCTTGGTTAAATGTAGCACATTTATAGAAAATATTTCTGTATAATTATTAATATGCACTGTCCCTGTTAAATAAACCACTAAACAAACAAACACACGCTCTCGGATTTGAATGACTTTAATGTATGCTGATACATAGCAGGAAGATATGAGATTGTTTGATGATTTCCTTCCTCTTGCATACTTAAAAAGGGAAGTAATCAGGATTTTCAGCATCATCTCCATATAACAGTTGTTGGGTTAGAGCTCCATTAGCAGCTGTCACACTGAGCAGCCCTCTCTGTGTGCGCCTGACACTGAAACGTCACCGACACAGTGAGGGAATGTGGAACAGTATGGCCCTTACATCCTGGTTTCAGCTGCTACCGTCACCTTGTCTTAGTTTGTGTTATGAAATCTGTTTATTCTGAGTGAGCTCCAGTGCAGTGAGTTTAAAGGAAAAGTTGGACATTTTGGGAAGTATCGATCCTGATTTTGTCCAAAGTTCACCTTTAAATGTCACTAATTATTATATGTTACCTTAATGTTGCACACCGGGGGATGTAACGAATAAACACAAATGCAAAATACATCCAAAAGAAAACTAATTTACTCACTATCCTACATCTGACCGCACTGCTCCACACGTTATCCTTGAGTTAATTGTTTTTTCTCATTTTTTTTATAAATATATCATTTTTTGTCCTTTTGGGTTTCTCATCACCCTGTATTATATGGCAAACAATCAACAGGTCTGGAGTTGTGATGTGCGAAATCTGTTCTGCACAACGTTGTTGGTTGATGCCTCGACACGCATGTGAAAGCTCAGAAAGAAAGAAAAAACCTTGTTGCAAAAAACATTGTATATCACTTGTTTGCAGCATAATATTTGCATGAATATATGCATGACAAAAACAGTTTGTAAATATATATTGCTGTGCAAATTAATCATTCAAAACAAATGCCTCCGGGCTGTTAAAGGCCTTTAGAGGTGTGTTTTTACCTTTAGAGAGAGAGAGTGGCCTAGCTGTTTCCCCCTGCTTTCAGGCACTATCCCAAATTAAGTTAATCACCTTCCAGTTCTAGCTTCTGTGCAGTTGATATCAATGTTCTCTTGGCTCAGATAAGCATATTTCCTGCCATGGATGACTGGTGACTCCAATGCAGAGGTTCTCTCGGTCTGACTCTGACTTTTGTGAATCATGGGGAAAATCCATCTAAAGCCAGCATTTTTAAAAAAGCTACATGTGATACTGTCTTTGCAAATAAAACTTGTGAGCTTCATGACAGACCAGTCAGAAATAGGCTGTATTCACAACAGACAGTTTGACTTGTCAGAGTAGAAAGAGCACACTAAGAGTTACTAAGCAAATAATGCTTCCTTTGTTCTAGTCAAGTGTTCCAGTAAGCCATCAGTGTTCCAGCGTGCACAATACCAGGACCCTGAAACTGAAGAAGCAAAATGGAATTCAGCCATCATTCATTTGATCATTTCCACTTGTGCTTTTCCTACTGTCACATGTTGACATCTTTATCTCCCGTGAAAAAGGCCAGTGAATGTCATTGTCTAAGTCGGCATTGCTGCCTTGCACTGAATTTAAGGGGTTGTTCTGGTATTTTCAAACCTGGGCCCTATTTTTACATTTTTTGGGGTCTTCTTTAAGCCAACAGGTTCAGAAATTGTCAGGTATGTGTCTGACAACATTAGGGAAAGGATCCCTACAGAGACAGACCATTATAAGTATGTAAATTATAAAAATCAGGAAAATGCAGTTAAAGTATTAAAAGCAAAAAAAATTTCCCCTGTGTATCGGACTGCAACTAATGATTATTTTATTGTAATAATGCTTGTTGGGTCCAATCAGCAGTCGAAACCTCAGGATTTTTAGATTAAAATATTTCAAAGGAAATGCAAATATTAATATCGGAGAAGCTGAACCAGGAAATGTTGGCATTTTTGCATGAAAATGAAATGAGAAAATGAAACCATTATCAAAATTGTTACAAATTAATGTTTGGTCAATTGACTAATCGTTTTAGCTGTACTTTTACATTTATATGTTTTGAGTGTAAAAATCTTGAATTGTAAATTCAATTCAATTGTATCTACTAGCTAAAGCTGTCAAATAATTGCAGTGGTGAAAAAAAGCACAATATTTCTCTCTGAAATGTAGAGGAGTAGAAGTATAACGTGGCATAAGAAGAAGAGACTCAAGAAAAGTACCTCAAAATTGTACTTAAGCACAGTATTTGAGTAAATGTATGTGATTTCTCTCTACATTGTGAGAAGTGGGCAAAAATCCACATTCCTCATTCTGTGCAAAAATGCATTCTTAAGTTCAACTGAAGCCAATATGAGGTTTGAGCGATCTGAGCGAGCACATTTCCAGTATTTTGTCACAGCAACAAACCTACCTGCACCCCGCTGCATCTCAAGAAAGCACCATCCAGAGAAAACGAAACTTCAATTAACATACTCTAACATTGGAAAGTATTCACTTTGGTTTAGACTGTGGAAACCTCACATTAGATTCTCTTGATCTTTGAATATTGTAGCAAATATTGTATTAAGTTAGACAAAAAATATCTAAACCAGTGCTTTCACGTGTTAGGATCATGGAGAGGGAAAATACATTTTCTTTTGACTATGCGACCATCTCTCTTTTGAACTTAACTGTAAGCAGAACCTCGTCACTTTAACAGCCAGAATTGAGTGTAGTTGTACATTTATGCCTCTACAAATACAGTTGACGTTCAAAACTGTCAAAACATCCACAACAATGACATGAAAGTTCCCTTTCAAGTATTCAAGCTCACTCGCATCCTCGGGGTTTCTCTCCCTCACACTTCTTTTTCACTCATTCCCTTTGTATTAAATCTCTTTCTGCCTCACATGCTGCCTTCAGATTGTACTCCCCATCTGCCAATTCAGAATGCATAGAGACCAATCTCCATGTCAGCCTATCCTGAGGTTAAGGAATGACTCAAATCACCATGCCTTATTTTTTTGTACCAGAAGTTCAACTACCATCTCTGACAATTTTAACTACTTGTATGAATGTTGAATGATGTGTGTGTGGCAATGTTTCCCCCATATTTAATTTCAAACTGTAGCCATATTGTCCTGGGGTTAGGGGCAGTCTCCTAAGGGGATATTTTTTATTAAAAGCCATTACTAACAGGATATTGTTTGTTAATGACAAATCCTCTGAATTATGAATGTGGCCATTCACAATTGCGTCTCAGATCAGCTCTGTTGTGGAGATGACATCACTGAGCATGCCTGGACATTTGGCTTTTGTTGTTTACACTGCTGAGAGAAATAAATTCCATTGACTCTAGTTCTATAGACCAGACACACTATACTCAGGCTTTTGGCTAGACAAACTTGATTATAGTTATCAATAATGCCACAGAATTCAACAACAACTAACAACAGCCTTAGTCTGGAGTCATAAATGCCTTGCCTAAAGCCAATAACCACATTAGGAACCCATAAGAGCAGCACACACAGAAAGTGTTTGGTGCTTATCAAAACAACTACGCAAGTTGGTGTAACTTGTCAAAAAATCTGAAATTGTAAACGCATTCACTCCCCACATTGGCAAAGACTACAGCCAATTTCTAGGTTCTAATGTCTGCCCTTGTGGACATAGACAATGAAGCAGTCTCGCTATGTCTGCCAGGGCTCAGGGTCACGTGAGGCATCTGGTATCTCAGGTGTGGACTCAAAGCAGTATGCAAAGACAGACCAGGTAAGGCAGTTTAGTTGGCTTTCAAGCAGAAACATATTCATTAACAGGCAGAAAATCGTGACTAGAAAAAGGCTTACAGAAACTAACCAGGGACAGGCATGGGTAAAAACAAATCAGGCAGGCAGGAATGCTAAGGCTGGTGAAGTGTGAGTGAGTGGGTCAGTATACATAACCAAAATGCCATAACATGACAGGATGGACACCCTGACTGGTCTACGGCTACACAACCCCACTTGCAACAAACTGCAATGCTGAAATAAAGAAACATTGACAAAGCACGGTAGCAGTTGGCAAAAAGAATTTGTTTGTTGGTAATTGGCACTATGTGTCAATTACCAGCCTCACACATTAGTGTAACAGTATGGGGTTCAGGCAGCGGGAAAAGGACCCAAGCACAGACAGCACGAATACAAGGAATGAGTTTAATAGAACAAAAGAACACTTACAGGTAAGGCAGATAAATCCAAGTCAGAAAACAAAACACGAAGAACCCCCACAGACAAAAAAAAGAAAACATCAATGCAGTCCAGAAAAGTACAAGGGAACAAACAGCGACTCCACAGGGGAATAATCTAAACATAAGCATCCGCATAACAAGCAAGGAACAACGCAGGTATAAATAGACAAGTCACTAACGAAGGAACACGAGACGGGTGAACACTGGGAACAGGTGAAACTAACTCATGAAATCGGGGATACGCATGCGCAGACAGGACAAGAAGGGCTTCAAAATAAAACAGGAAACACAGAATGACAATCCACTGGACATGACAATTAGTGTCCACAAAAACAACATGTCATAAGGTGCTGTCCCGTCCCTCACACAGTTTTTGAAGACCTCATACCCTCTTTTTTATATTAGGTGGATATCTAAGAGTGGACCCATCGACGGAGAAGCACTACAGATGTTATATCATGCTTTTCCCCAAATTGTTTAAAAGCTAAATCTGACTTTATTTAGTCTCTCATGAAATGGCTCCCCCCTTCCAAAGGAATCTCGCATGAAAAATTGATTTTGACCTGTGTTGACTTTCAATGTCAGTCTCCAATCAAAGGTTGAAGTTAATTTTGATCCCCGTGCACTCCTCGCCAGCCACTGCAGGCATCTCTCCGCCCGAGGACCGAGAACGCTAGAAACGTCTGCTTTTATGCCTGATGCACAAGCTCTTATATACAATGATAAAAATATTTGTGAAGACATAAAATATATGCTTGTGAACACATTAAACAGTCATAAGGATTAAATGAATATACAGTAGATGAATATAAATGAATATAGTAAGAACATATGCAGGAAACTCATTTCAATTCAGACATAAACATTGTGAGTGCAGGCAGGTAGACTGTGCATTTTCACCTTGCATTAAGTGTTATTGAAACTGTATAATACAACAGTGACATCTTCAGTATTATGACACAGAGTCCATCTGTGTGAATAAGAGGGGATGAAACAAGGCAATAACTAGCAATGTCAGTCTTTTAATCAACTTAGCAGAAATGTGTGCGTGTATATATACTGTATTAGTCATAGAATCTGTACATTTTGATCAGAAGTGCTGCGATAAATACAGTTTGTGCAATTTGTCACAGTAAAATAATTAATCGTTGTCCAAAAGACCAGAATATATATATGTCCAAAAATATATACACTATCTGTATGATATAAACAGTATGTACAGATGATAGTGCAACAGTGTGTTCACCTGTCCCACAGAGGTGATCTGTTGTAAAGTGTTATGGTGGAAGGTAGGAATGATTTCCGAAAGCTTTCTTTAGCTCTGCTGAGGGGGGAGGATGGATGATCCATGATGGAGAGATTTCCCTCCAAGCTTACATTTCTCGATAATGCATACGCATTATCACCAACAGCAATGCAAGCAACATTTCCTAATATGCTAATGCTGCTTTGGACTTGGGTTCTAAGCCAGTGGCTCTCAATTGTTTTGGCTTGTCACAGCTAAAAAACTCAGCACATTCTTCTCACAACCTGCTTGTTGTTCAAGATAGCATAATGTAGGCTGTCCAAGACTTGAGTTTTCAACTGTTTATGTTCTATTTTCAGGCTATTTTATTCACTGGTAAAACTTTATGTCTAAAGCTCAAATTCACTCACTAAAGTGACCAACTCAAACGTTACTTATTAGCTGTGTGGAGTGATATTAAAAAAGGTGGAAAAAACATGTTGTCTACCTATATTTAAACCAGTCTGGCAGTTCAAATCTGTAATGAATCCATAAACTTACTGCAGAGATCTAACTACTAAAAATTGCTTAATTTAGGGGGGTGGATGTTAAAGGTTCAACTACAGCTGCAAATCAACGAACCATACTACACATCTTCAACTGCATTGTGGTGTATAGTTGAAGATGTTGGCTTTTTCAATTATGCGGTCCTGTGGAGATGCCACATCATCTGGTGGATGAGAATGAGGTTGGTGACATCCTTTTTGGTCCCAATCTGATCATGACATAATTTCTAACCAAAATGATGTCTCATTTCAAGGATGACCTCCTTCAAACAATGACACCATTTGGGTAGATGTGGCCTTCAGAGGACTGGAAGCTATAGAGAGAGTCTACAGAGGTGAAAACAAATAGAATGATGCATGTCATGAAACTCTGAAGAAGGATATCCTTGAAATCTGATCACAGATTATAGCATATCCTTATCCACCATGAGGCAGAAAATCTCCACCTGCAGAGGATTACATTCCCTCAAGAAGCAGCCGCTTCATCATTTGCAAGTCAAGAAGCCAACAAGAGTGCGGTCATGCTAGAATTGCATTACATTCAAGAGTGCAGTTATTGTAAATCTTCACTATAGTGCTACCCTTGAAGGTTTAGTTTTACCTCTGGAATTCTAAAGTTGCGGTCAGCCCTTTTAAATCCTATAAAATCTACTCTTTGCTATCTTTACATCGAAGTCCACAGTCTTACTTATTGTTCTGTGGACTTTTTTTTTGTTGCGTGTGATTTGATGTCCCCCCTTTTCATGATGTCAAACTAAAATAAATAGATAATAAAATAAAACTGCAAACCATCCCAGTGTGCACTGAAGCCCACAGCATGATGAAGCCAACTGAACTACTGAACTACACCATGGGCAAAAGGGACATCTGGTGACGGGCTACTAAAGGTTGCTCTCAATCAATCTGAGGAAATGTCATAACGCTAGAGTGTTTGTGATTAAAGACTTCTGGAGAAGGAATTATGAAATACATCTATCATGACAGTAATTACTCTGAATTTTGAATAAATAGAGTGTGGATTAACTGGAATTAAAACTGTTCTAACATCCAGTGGAATAAACATTTAAAGAAAGCCGCTACATCTGTCTACATCTACATCTCACTTAGGCAGCCTGCATATTATTTGAGAGGTTCAGTCTGTATTGAAACGTTATTTTGGAAGTGGATATTTCACTCCGCACAGCAGCAAAGAGATGCAGCAGATTTACAATACATTTCTATGAATTAGTTTGGCCTCCGACGATGAAGGGTGAGAAAGCTAAACAGCAATAAAGCAAAGGACAGAGGGGAGTGACTGAATAGAGGCAACTTTATGAAAGAAAAGAGGGAAATTAAAGCCTGCAAGTGCACTGAACAAGCGGAAGCGACAGAGGTGAGAGTCAAGGGGCTCCATCAGATGAAGAAAGAGCGTTGCCATTCAACACGCTCCTCTCCATTGACACCGTGAGAATTACTGACTTGGCAACAGACGATAAGAGAGGTGGGATGGCAGGTTGCAGAAACGCTGAGACTCTGCACGAACCTCGAGAGGGGAAGCAATCATATCTGTGGAATGTAGCAGAATAATAACAGCCTGGCTCTGCACTGGAAGTCACACTCACTTTTTCATATATAAAAGCTTGTTGGAAAGATTTTGAAAGCAGTGCGTAATTCCAGCTGTAGCGGCAGATTATGAGGCAATGCTGCAGCTGAGCAGCTGAGAGAGAGACTTTACACTCTCATTTTGATGTAGTAAATCATACTTGACATATTCCAGTTGTTATATATCAAAAAGCTACAGTCAAAGTCTCTGTCGTTTACTTGCTGATGTCTTTAAAAGATTAAGTGGCAATTAGGGCAGTTCAGACCAGACAGAAGTTTAAGTTTGTGCTCCAGTCAGAGGAAGGATTTTTCAATATCTGGAGATGGTAAAATAGGCTGTGTCAGAAAATTCTACCTACTTTCACTTATTCATTACTCCCCGTATAATAATAGGCACTCAGTAGTTAACCCTTACATACTGTTCAGGTCAAATTTGACCTGTTTGGACATTTGACAGCAGTAAAAACAGGCTAAGTGACATCCTTTCAGCCTGAAATTTGATGAATTTTCCTAAAGTGACCTAAAATGCACAAAAATGTTATACCTTTGTACAGGTTATACAGAATATTTGTACTCTGAGGCTGTTCTGGGTCAAATTTTACATGTATCCAATGAAATGGATTTTGGATCCACCAGTGTGGGTCAAACCAAGGAAATTTGTGGCTTTGGGGAAACTGTACATGCCATGTCTGTCACGGACCTTTCCTCCTGATGGGTCTCATTTAGAGTTTTCTCTTTCCTTTCTCTCAATCTAATTGTAACAGCATCATTTGTGACAGCAGCACCTCTTATGAGTTAAGATTCAGGCACAATTTTCCCTTTTTAGCGCAGCGTTGGTCATTGAGCGGGGCGGCTGTGGCTGAGAGGGTAGTGCGGTCGTCCATTAACCCCAGGGTTGGTGGTTCAATCCCAGCTCACATGTCAAAGTGTCTTGGGCCAAGACACTGAACCCCCAGTGGAGGCCAGCATGGCCCTAAACTCCATAGAGAGGGTGTCTTCACCACTTAAATTAATTAGATCAAAAGTAAACAGAAGAGGAGCTATACATAAAAACCCTATAAAAACTAAGACCACCACTGCAACTTTACAACAAAATGGGAGAATTAGATGTGGACTCTTAAACATCAGATCTCTGTCATCTAAAGCTGTACTAGTTAACAATCTAATATCAGACTTTATTTATTTATCAGACTGATTTATTTTGTCTTACTGAATCCTGGCTGTGTCATGATGAAAATGTTAGCCTAAATGAATCCACTCCCCCCAGTCACATTAATACTCACATTCCTCGAGGCACAGGCCGAGGAGGTGGAGTTGCTGCCATCCGTGACTCAAGTCTATTAATCAACCCTAAAGTGAATTTATTTAACCTTTATTTAACCAGGAAAAAGACTCATTGAGATTAAAACTGTTTCACACCCAACCTGGAAAACACTACAGCCAGTTCTATTTGTTACAGTGTCTCTCGCTCCTGGACCGTATTCTCAGATTTCTTATCAGGATTAGTCCTTGAAACAGAAAGTAATTATTGTAGGTTATTTTAATATTCAAGTGGATATAGAAAAACCATAGCCACTACTGAATATGTTGAATACTGTTCTAATTTCAGATTTCCACCACAATCTACAGTGACTATACACCGATCAGCAAGAACATTAAGACAGCGTATCATTATGAACGGTCTGCTCTGTGTGTTGACACCTTTCTATCAGGACCAGCATTCACCTTTTCAGCAGTTTGAGCCACAGAAGCTCTTCTGCTGCATCGAACCACATGGGCCAGCCTTCACTCCCCACACGCATCAATGAGACTTGGTCGCCCACGACCCTGTCGCCGGTTCAGCGGTTTTCCTTCCTTGGACCACTTTTGGTAGGTACTGACCGCTGCAGACCGGGAACAAGAGCTGCAGTGTTGGAGATGCTCTGACCCAGTCGTCTAGCAATCACAGTTTGGTTCCTTGTCAAAGTCACTCACATCCTTACGCTTGTCCATTTTTCCTGCTTCAACACATCAACTTGGAGGACAAAATGTTCACTTGCTGCCTCATATATCCCCCCC
>JAVQJF010000794.1:0-18132 GCA_036023855.1 Gadopsis marmoratus
GTATTACCAGGGAAATGCACTCATTGTGCAGAGTGGCCCTCCTGTATTATTGCATTCAGTATATTATAGACTTTACTAATTCGCTAGCTGGTGGAAGTAATTTGATCGGCTTTAGATACTTTTGGTTAAATCCATAACAATGTTCCATGTTATATGAGCTGATCAGCTGGCAAGCTTTCACAAAATCAGCGTCCCAGCCATTTAGGGACAAATTAATAAATTATGGTTTATTCTGCTCTAGGAATGTACCTAGAGTAATTAAATGTATTCAAGTGCTGTACTAAAATATAGTGTTATGACATTGGTTCTATTACTGAGATTTTCCATTTGGTGCAACTTAATCTGCTACATTAAGCAAATATTGTATTCTATTAACCCTACACCATCGCGACAAATTTTGCATACAAACATATTTTAATACATTACAGTTTACAACAGTATGAATGACACTTGACTTGACCTCGTAATGTACAATGTCGTACCACTTCTCATACTTGAATGAATAAATACTCCCACAGATTTGACAACACAGAGACTTGTGATTTCATGAGAAATTGAAAAAGGATTCATTGATTTGGACTTGTCATTGGACCACGCCCTTTCTGTCAATCAGACCAGCTAACCAACCTAATGATATTAGTCACCACAGGCCAACACATTATCCAGTCATCAGCTGATCAGACTCGGTTATCAAACCGGATCCGAATTTACAGCCACGGGTAGGGTAGACTGTAAATTCTTAACCTAACCCCTCATATGTATTTTCAGCCGTGCTAAGTTTCTGATATAGATCAAATACTAAACATTCTATTTACTGCAGCCTAGCATGCTTACAGTGTCGCCTAGCGCTTGCTCATGGTGGAATTGTTGGGTCTGTACATATAGAATTGGTTTGGACTTGCTCTATATTAACAAGTGCTATGAGATAACTCTGTTATGATATAGCTCTATAATTGAATTGAATAGATGAAACCTGTTTGTGACGGTGTATGTGTACGTGTCTTACTGGTAGGCCAACATGAAAAGTGGTGGGCATTCTGCGCAGAATGGCTGGATCCACGTCGTGTGGCCTGTTTGTAGCTCCCATCACCATCACCTACAATCATAAGAATAACATTATGCTGACAAAACCACATGCGAATGTGGAACAGGTACTGTGTTCTGGATTTTTTTCCAATGGCTCTTAAGCTCTTAAGGAACAGGAGAGCTGCTACCCAGTACCTACCCAGTGTGACGTAACCTGGTAGGCACATTACAACATAGAAAAAAGCTGTGGTCTTGCTACCTGGGTGGTTGAGGACGTATCCAGGCCATCCCACAGGCTCATGAACTGGGCCTTCATCATGGCTGTGGCCTCGTGGTCCAGGCTGGAGCGGTTCCTCAGAAATGACTCTTAACACAGAAGAGACGAGAGGCAAAATCAAGGATGATCATTTACACAGAACGGACTGAGACCAACAGGCTGAAATCAGTTTTCATGGGGATGAAATGGAATTAGACCGAACTGTTATTATTAGCCTGATATTGCCCCTTAAGTAAAAAATGGATTTCTGCCTGTTATGTTACCCTACAGCAGAGGTTTTCAAACTGAAAAGCTGATTTGATATGCTTTTAATGTTGCCAAATTGCCAAAATGTAAACAAATATAGGGTAAATAAAAACAGGGATCAAGCTGTGTCAAGTTGAATCCATGGAAACATTATACCTCCTGTTTACACCCCCCAAAGCATCATGACAACCATAGTTTCTATACTTAGACATTATAAAGGTGTTGAACTTGAAGGAAACCCTTTGTTTCGCTATGAAAGCATTAAAAATGTCAATACAATATCAGCTTTTTAAAATTATTTCTTCTTGAAAGAGTAAAGATAAATCACATCTAACAGTGTAGTAAAGTAATCACTCGTGACATGTGTCCTGTTAGAGAAGCTCACCCATCTCATCAATGAAGATGATGCAGGGCTGGATTTTGACAGCCAATGAGAAGACAGCAGCAGTCAGCTTCTGTGATTCGCCGTACCACATGTCTGTCAGCGTGGAGGCCTGAAGGTTGATAAACTTGCAGCCTGAGGCTTTGGCTGTTGCCTTGGCGATCATGGTCTTCCCACATCCCGGAGGACCATATAATAAAACACCTGCAAGGATAAAATGTAAAATAGAAATGAGGAATTATTGTCTATTTCAAGCTCCTGTTTTTGATCAAAGCCCTTTTAAAATTCTCGCACATAACAAAATGCAGATTTTGAAGGACGATTATACAGTTTAGACTTTATTATCGCATCAACCATAACTGGCAACTGTGGGGAGATTTATTTTTTCTAAATTTGTTTTCTCTAACACTGTACAAATAGAACATTTGGCCCAACTTACTGCATACTTCTTAAAAGGTTACATGATATAAAAAATAGCTGGAAACTAGCAAAGGAACTGGATACCCAATGCAGCTAATTTTGGAGATTGCCTCATCCTGAAGCTCTGTATAAAGTGTTGTGCCAAACAGTAAAAACCTTCTACAGATAAGTGTTCCTCAGCTGTCAAGTGTATAAACCTTGTCAGATACCTTTTGGCACATAGCTCTAGATGGAGGCATAATACACCGGATGGCTTTCTAACAATAATGAGCAAGAGAAGGGCCAATGGACAAAATTATATATTTATAACGTCTGATAACTGTAGTTTGTCGAGGTCATGAATCTCAAAACCTAGTTTTATGTTGGCTGGCGTTTGATGCACTTCAACTCACATTATTAGCCTTCATGACAGTCAGAAATAAAAACAGTGATTTGGTTCTCAATGTTTTGGTTCTATACTCTAATGCATTGGATATGGAAATACATATTTAAGATGAGGTTAAGAGGGTGACTTTCTCCAGAGCTTTGAGGGTCTGTACACCCATACCGGGTTAACAGTGTAGCTCCTTTTACATGTAGTCCCAGACTTTAAGGACAAAGAAGCAAAACAATGATCCTGACATGATGACATACAAAGAAGGCAAATAAGGATTAATTTTTGTTGGTCAACCCGACGCCAATCCAACTAACATGTGTTTCACTAAAAAACTGACTGAAGGCAAAAAGTCCTGCTGTTGGTATTAGCACACCATTTATGTTATTTATTTAGTTATGTAATACAAGATGTTCCCTTCTCCTAATGAAATAAAATGAAAGTGTCTTTCCCAAAAGTGAGGGAATCTAATGTGGATGGAAACGCACTAGAATCTAAAGTCAGCACTTTAAACGTGTGGTTTCATTTCAAATGTGTTGAGAACGAAGCCAAATCAACAGAAACATGTCATTGTCCAAATACGTTTTAGACGCACTGAAGATAAAACAATGCCCGATATCAGTGAAGTTGCCAATCCATTCGTACATCATTCATAATTACTACAATAAGATTATCTTAGTTTGTCCTATAACGTAAACATGTACCTTAAAAATAACGTGTAAAATCTGACCATTATAGTTCTGTTTTGATACCATGTTGTGTTACCTTTAGGAGGCTGAAACAGTTTGGATCCAGCTAAAAGGTGTCTTTTCTGAAAGGGCAGGATGACTGTGTCTTGCAGCTCATTGATTATTTCATCCAGACCTGCTATGTCTCTCCAGGACACCTGCAGGAAGGCAGAGTATTATGAAAAGTTCTGTCCAGTGAAACCGCAAAGATGAAAAAAAAAAAGACAAAAAAACCGTCATGACGCTTCATAATCTCAACGTCATTATTAAGTGTTACCTTAATAGTTTGCGGATCAACTAGGTGAGATGCAATGTTCATCTCATACTCTGTTAGTCTGACCCCCTCAACGCCAATCCTCTTCATCAGCTGTTCTGCCTGGAGAGATAAGACACACACCTCAGCTGAAAACACAAAAGGTCATAACTTAATATTAGAGATACGTTTGCAAAATCCGGCTCCTGTCATTCGCTTAATTTTTTTTAACCATGTCTGTTATCCTGACAGCAAAGAACCTGGACAAATACCTACGTCCACCTTGAGCTGACATAATATAACAATGACACATGCTTATGTTCTATATACCCTTTTCTTGGCTTGGGTTTTCTGTTTGGATGTTGGGTCCATAGCGTCTACAACCCATTTGATGCCATAGTAGGTCACTGCGCCAAAGATGGTCAACCGCAACAACATGCCCACCACTTCATTCCTGGACAGTGGTCGCATCAGGGCCTCTCTGGGAAGATCTTTAAACAGCATCTCTGCTGGTTGATCTCAGTCCATTTGCTGGACAACGACGTAGGGAACAGAGGGATGAGACAGACAGAAACTGGATTAAAATAATGTAGTTACTGTTACACGACTACACGCAGGTCACCAGGACCTGAAAGACCCGTAAGTTTTAAACAATTCCATTCTGTTTGGTGCAAGTATAGCTATGCTCCACTCTGTGGTGAGCACAATTATTCTCCATTACAGTGGAAATAACATGTTACCTAGACAAACCTCTCGTGGCTGACCACCAAAATACATCGTGAACGGCAGTGAGTAGGGTGAACCAAACAATAAAGTTGAAATTTTATTGCCACAACATACTGCATGTTGGCTCAGACATATGCCGAATTGAAGAGTGGCTCGGGATGATTAGCCATAGGTCGTAAAAGAAAACAATTTTGAGATATGAAACTTGACACAATGTAAAGAGTAACTTACTTTTATACTTTCTGAATGAGGATTAGGCGTAAACTTAACAGGTCACTTGTTCATAATACCTGCTGTTTGCTGTTTGTGCAGGTCATTTACATACCAACAAGTTACATTCATGGTTTAATACCAATGAAGAAATCCTATTTATTCGCAAGTTAGCATCTCCTAGCAGGCTAGCAAGCACAAAACTGCAGCTTTACCATTCTGAATTTTTAATATAAACCGAAGGACTGAGTAAAACATTTTGCCCCCCGACCTGTAGGCTGGAGCACATTCATGTACCGCCGCTCGTGAGATAAAAGACAATATAGTCATACTTACTAAAAACAGGACACAACAGCTATAATAACGAAAATGCTAAAACACTAGCATTGACTGTGCACCGTTTTTGGATCTCGGGTAGGAACAAACACAATAGTTCCGGGGTTACTTTCACGCCACCTATAGTTACTGAGCAGCCGTGTTTCACACAGTCAGCCACTGGATGGCAGAGCTTCCACACAGATAATACAAATATCAGCACTATAGACAGCAGGTAGACAAGACTGTAAAGGAAGGTTAGAATGGTGAAAAGAGTAGTGAACAGATGTGCTTACTATGGTCACTTACTGCTAATGATTCACATGCTATTGCACACAAACTTTGAAGAAAATTGAGTAGTAGACTATCAAATATTGCAGTTTTTAATAAAAAAAAAAGCAACAATGGTTTGAATTTCAAATAAAAGAAGAATGAAAAAAAATGTTTGAGCGTGATTCTTATGATATTGCATAGAAATGTAATGTAAACTCATTAATAGTTTTCCTAAAATGCTTATTTTAAAATGTTTTAGTATGTATCCAAAACATGCCACAACCTCATTTAAATGTATGTACATGTTTGTCTGTGATGCCACAAACTGTAAGACACTACAATATTCAGAATGTATAGCTTGGGGTGGCTGTGGGTGTGTCGATTACACTGTGATTGGACACCAAACACCCATGCATGTCCTGGGGTAGGCTAAATGCAAATGCTCCCCAGTCTGGTAGATGGCTCAAATCTGAAGCCCTAATCTATGTTTGGTTTCCACTCATTTCCAGTGCTGTCTGATAATAGATAATCCAGTCCTCTCAACAGCAGCCTCGCAGATAAGGCTGTAACAAATGGGCTTTTCCTACAAGCAGTTTATCACACGTGGGCCAAAGGGATTGTTAATTGGCACAGATTGTGAGCTAAATTTGAAAATGCCGTTATAGCTTGTATCCAGATATGTCTCTGCTTCAGGATTTCACCAGTGAAGTACAGAGTAACACTACTGAGAAAAACTGAAGAATAGAAGTATAAAAAAATCTACTATAACTCCATAATTTGCAACATTTTACAGAAGATAGTTTAATGAATTATTAGTTTCCTTTTTAGCATTTTCCCCAAGACTCAGTGCTCTTCCATCAACTTGAACCTAAAGCAAAAAAACCCCCAACAATAGCAGATTCATTGTTGCATTCACCTCACAGTCCATGGGAGATCTAGTACATTCTGGCCCAGTTTACCACATTTCTCTGTGAGCACAATTAACTGGAATTTGAACAATGTACTAGAAAAGGGGGGGTTGTCTTTTCTTTCTTTTTTCTTTTTTGCTGTGCACTTGTGTTGGTTAAAATCCTCCAAAGCCTCTCCCCCTTTATAGTCCAATTAGTTGTCCAAATTGGATGCAAAATTCCATCCCACACAGTTCCAGCTTTAAGCGTCCACCAAAATTAAGTCCACGCTTGCAGAGAAAATGGCACACAGGCTGCTATTGCGCACACCTTTGGCTGTGAAAATGCCTCATAAAAAGCTTTAATCCCCCTGTACTGCAGCAGCGAGTCCCAGGAGATAGCAGCTTGACAGGGCCATTTGATGGGCCTGGGCATGAAAGCGCAAGCTTGTGTATCTGCAAAGTGCAGCCGGGGCTTCTACAACGCCTTGCACATCGCCAAAACAAGTACTCTGAAACTGGTGGGACCAAAAGCCCACATTCAGCTCCCATGGCTGTCAACCTCCACCATGCCGTAGCTGAAATAAAACTTGAAGCAATGTGCTCGCAGCTTTCACATGCCAAAACTGCACTCTTTTGAGGAAACAGGCTGCCAACTGATTGTTTTGCAGCAAGAGATACAAACCCCTATTGATGGGTAATGCCTCTGCCATTATGTCTCACTGTACTAGTCAGGTTATTATTTGGCATTTCTTCACGACTGTGTCTACTGGACAGTCAAAATATATCTACCTGTTAACTGCACGAGTTAAACTGCCTACCGCTTCAGTACATGTTGGTCACACACAGCAGTTAATTACCTCTTCAATCTCCCAGGAAGAGATATTTTCTCTAGCAAGATAAGGAACCATTGGGGAGTGGATTGTTTATTTGCCCGTTACCCAGAGGAACCAAGAGGATTTATTTTTGAAAACACTAAGTGCTGGAACTGGACCTCTCACCTGAGTATATTCACTTTTGAACATAAGTGGACAGTATTTTTAGTGCACTCTTTGTGGTTGTATTTTCTCTTGGCGACAGAGACTTAATTTAGTCTTAAAAATGACTAAATTAAATATGACCCTACTCTTTAATAAGTCAGCTGATAAAGGGGTTTGTAAGTCTTAACTAATGGTTTTATTATGGTCTTTTTTAAATAGATTTTAAATTGATCCAACCTTTAACTTTCCAACGGACCACTAAACATCTATAAAAACATGCGCAGAAACAGAACCTACATCCATTTATTAATATCTTATTAACGTGTATGTAAGTGTGAAACCCACAAGAATTTATAACAAACATTTATAACTGCATTATTACCAAATATAATGATAAACATCAGCTAGGGGGCCTTTCATAACCAGGCAACTAAAAAGTTGTTTTCATTAATGGCTGTAACAGATCTATAAAGCAACTGCAAACCATTCATGAAAGGTATTAGTTACGACTCTTTCATCACAAAATATCAGAAAGTGAAACAAAAATCATCCAATGTCATGCAGTTATATTTATAAATAAATAACATAAGGCATAAAAACACAATGCACTGCATTCAACCTTTGCTCTTCCTCTGTCATCTGCTTGTAACTGTTGGGGGACATAATATTCCGTCAGTGATTTATGTCTATTTTTGACCAATATGCCTATCATTGTCATTTGGCATAGAGGAAAAGACGATGAAAAGAGGAATGAGCAGACGCATGAAAGAAGCAACGCCTGGGTGATACTCGAAAACCACGCAACAAAGGGATTTCACATGGTGGTGAGGCTTCCTCGGGCATCCCGCACTCTTTGTTCATTCTGCCAAGGTAACTCACGCAAGTTGACAACCCACCGACATTGCCAGAGAAAGATGATTACAGCTGCAGTTCCCAACTGACAGATTTCTCCAGTTTCCTCGCCTTCGCGGGCCTCACCATGGTTACAGAAGACCGACAACACAAGAACAAAAACTGCTTTAAAAAAGAGTAATAATTTGTTCTCCTCCTTATCCTCCATCATCTGACACAGGTGAGAAGACTATGCATTCCCAGTGCCACATCTATCCATGCATATAGACTAGGCTGATTTCAGACTTCTTTTTATGAAGAGGAAATGAGTTTGCTTGGTGAATCAGTGAGGTGGAACTTTATGGTAAACAAAAGTGTCCTGAAATATTTCATACCATTACAACAGAGCATATGTTTTTTTATTCAGTTTTAACACATTTTTTCAAAGTTTTTTTTTGCTGTCAAGTAGGTTTTGATAGCAAGCTGATAATGATGTCAGTTGAAGATAGTCCGTAGTGTGTATCAGTAATCATCATTTGTGAGATTGACATTGGAAACCCAATTATCCACTGAAACTGAGGATTATATTGTTAAACTTAATAACAGCAACAAGAGGAAGAAGACAAAGTACAGTAGTGCTACATAATTAATTGTGTGAAATCCAAACACAATGTCACATCAGAAGAAGATATTTTCTTTTTTTCTTTCCTCACATTAGAAGCAGTTCAGGTTTCCCAAGACAGCCAGTGTAGCAAGTTACTGTCACGGTGCAAAACTTTTTAAATGCTACACATCATCTAAGAATAAAAGTGTTAATTTCTGCAGCCTGGTGACTCGAATCGCAGCTATGAAGTTTGTCACATCGGATGGATTGTAAGCACTCATTTCTTCGCTACATGTAGCATGAAAATCTGTTATTACCTGTCATCAGTGACAGAACCTCATCATCTACTTTTAAGATGACATGTTTGGCTACTGTGTTTGTACTTGTACATGTGCAAATCTCCAGTTGAATGTCATAATTACCCAGGAATTAATGGGTTAAAAAGATAATGTGCAATATGCTTTTTGACAGGTAATTGGTTCAGTGGTGGTATCGGTGCCAAAGACCCCACACTTTACTGAATGTTCATTGTCTGCAGTGTTTTCTGAGCCAATTAATAGTCTGCATGATAGATGTAAAAAAGAAGGTCAAAGGTTAATCGTTTCATGTATGGTTCCTTTCATGCATCAGTAATACACATTACCATAGTAAACTAAGTGATTATATCAATATTCATGATTAAATACAACAGCAGTAGTGACATGACAGCCTGAGATGATCTGAATTCATGCAAAAATAAAATCTGACATTCATGAACTTGATTGCCATGATAACTCATCAAACTCTATTCTCTGCTCCTCGTTTCACCTCTGACAATTGTGATATATTCATTAGAATTTTACATCTGACTTTAGATGCAGTTATAGAGATGAAATGCTACTGCAAAGTGTCTCACACTGGTCCGTCAAATGAAGCTGGAATCCAACATACCAAAAACCAATGTGCGAGGAGAGCATTAAATCATATTAAATGTCTGCTTATGTATATTTCTATAATGTGGTAGCATGTCTATTTCAGAATATATTGTTGTTTTGGTGAGGCCCATAATTTAAAATCATTGTGATTTTGTACATTGTTTATTATTTCCATTGTTGCTATTATTTACACCCTGATTTAAAGGAATAGTTTCACTACAATACACAATACTATTTCACTTTTTTGCTGAATGTTAATTGAGATATCTTTCTGATATCTGTACCCTAAATATGAAGCTACAGCTAGCAGATGATTATGTTAGCTTAGCATAAAGACTAAAAGTTGAGGGAAGCAGCTAGCCCAGCTTTGTCCAAATGTGAAAAATCAACCTACCCCTCAAGCTTGTCAATTAACATTCATTCATTCATTCATATATATTCATATATTCATATATTTCCATTTTTCTAACAACAACAACCTGTGATTTTCAGAGAGTTACATGCTGGTAGTTTATGCTAAGCAAAGCTAATCGACTCCCAGCTCTTGCTTTACTTAACTGGCAGACATAAGAGTGGTAACAATATTTTCTTCTAAACCTTGCCAAGGACGCAAAGTCAGTGAGGGCCTTCGCAAATTATCAAACTATTGCTTTCATGTAGCACAAGCACATTAAATGCCTATAAGAAGCACTACGGTTTCTTACGGTATAATCATGAATAGTTGGAATTTTAATTGAATACTTTGCTTCAGAAGCACAAATGAATGTGACTTTGACCAAATCATAATAATAATAATAATTTGACCGTTTGGTCGATTAATGGTCAATCATGATACACATATGCAGAAAACAGCTCAAACACACATACAAGTTGAAATTTATCCTCTGCTTTTGACCCATCCAGCCATCCTTCTTCCTAGGGGTCAGGGGTCAGCCTTCTAGGCTGAACCAACTCCAGTGGTCAGAGACAGGTCAGGATAGATGCACAACTGAGGGCAAATTCAGTGTCTTGCCCAGGGACACTTCGACATGTGGACAGGAGGCTGGAATCAGAACGCCGACCTAAGGTGGCAAACTCCAAAGTCAACAGCTCTAATTCTGGAACCACAGCTGACTGACTATGGCCGGGAGCTGGGTTCGAACAGGGTTGAAAGTCCACAGCTTAACCTCCTGTGCCACACCCCGCAGCTGAGCACTGAGACATAGCAGCTCTCTTGTAGCTGTCAAAGGGCAACCAAGACAGCAGCAACAGCGCCAAGGCCTCACCACAATGCCGCCACACGTCCTCACCATTCACCTGAAAAGCTGGAGCAGACTCCATAATCTCCACCTTGCATGAAGCATTCTGAGCCGTAGAGGTGAAATTGAAGCGAACAGCCCCAATTCCTCAGGTGGATTCTAATAAGAAAATCCCCAGGGATGTCAGGTGTGGGGGCTGTTGTGTCTGCCTATGTGTGAGAACGATGACAGCGCTACATCTAAACAGCACGAGAATGGCAGAGCTCCTCTGACAAGGAGGACGTTTAAGTTCAGAGCGTGTGAGACTTGTCCCGTCGAGTGAAAACAATTGGCCAGTTCCAGCTCCCATTCATCAAAGTGACAGCACTTGGCCACGTGGAAATGAATGAATAAATAAAGGAGAACGCGTTCAGTGTGCAGATGAAGTGGAGCCTGCTAGGTAGACGGTGTCAGAGAGGACTGTCAGTATGTATACTATTCAGCCCTTGTTGGCAAAAGAACATGACTGAAATGTCATTTGCATATGGCTCTCTCCTCTCCCCAATGCTACACATCACATCCAAGTGATTTCTGACAGTGAAAGTAAAATTTCATCTTTTCAATCTCCGCTTTTATCTCTCATCAACTGATATTGTCACCCCTACTGGGCTGTTGTCATGGCTGCACACTGAAGAAATAGGAGCGGGTGCAAGCATAACATCATTTTCTTGACCTGTGACTAAAAATAAGAGTAGGAAAGTATGCTTCAACCCTCACTACCCTGCTCTTGAGCTATGACCTGCCACCTATTAATTATTCATCATTCTCTCTTGTTTCCACTGAGTTGCCTTGGTTACCTATAGACAATCCATGCTGGCCTACAAGCCTCCTTCCATGTGCAATTCACAAGAAATAAGTGCATCTTTGATAAGGAGGCAGTCTGTGCTGCCAAGGTTGTGTGGTAAACACACTGGGGTCAGCTCACCAGATCTTTTGTCTATTTTATCTTTAGAGTGAAGAAAGTTGAGGAAATTCACCAGGAATGCTTTCTGCATTCCTTTTATGCTATCTGAGCAATTTAAGTTGCAGGTAATACAAATAAATGCAATGGAATTTGATTCATTTTAGTAAAGTTATTATATTTCAATTTCAATGTGTACATATATGGTAAAACATTAATTGAATCAATTAAATAAGAAGTTAAACAGATGTAATGAGCTGTGTATATAATCTTCCATAACTAAATAGTGATAGAAATAGTACTTTCATCTTTGTATAGTACATACAAAGCTAGAGCCAGAAGGCCGTTTGCTTAGCTTTGCTGAGCTTAGATTAGCTTAGAGACTGAAAATGAGGGGAAACAGGTAGCCTGGCTCTATCCACAGGTAAACCACCTACCAATACCCCTACATATATTTCGTACAATTACAGAGGTGTAAAATAAAAAGTTGTAGTTTTCCAGGTTGTTACGTGCCAGGCTATTTCAGGCTTGCTGTATCCCCCTGATTCCAGTCTTTAAGCTAAACTAAGCTAACCGGCTGCTGTCTGTAGCTTCACATTTTACATACAGATAAGATGACATTGGAATCAATCTTCTAGTCCAACTCTCAACAAAAAAGCAAGTAAGACTATTTCCCAAATGTCAAACTATTTAATGTAAGTTTGCATGAAAACTCTATTTTGCAGCAGAGGCCTGAGAACACTTTCATCTGTATCATTTGTCATTCAAAGCCACTTTAAATGCATCACTCAGTTCTAACTTTTTATGGGGTACCTTGAATCAATCCATCATCACATGAACGAAACAGAATTGAACAGCACAAGCAACTTTTCCTTTGTGAGGACATAAAGCTCTTATTTTCCTCATGAGCTGGGCTCTCTCAGCTGTGGAGTATCATTCTGAGAGACACCTTCATCATAAATTACATACAGGCAGCATGATGGCACCCAACTTTAGCCTGGGGTAAGAAGTGGGTGGTGCGGGTGGTCTTATATTGCTTGGCTGCACAGGGAACCATATTGATTACCACTCATGGTGCTTTTGAATCAATCTCCATCACCCATTGGCCATTTTCTCCATTATATTTCATTTGGGAAGACGGATGGAGGAATGGAGATGGCTGGCTGCGTGTATGGAGCCAATCTGTGGCACCCCAGAGATTCCATCAGGAGATTCAGCATTGTCTCTATCCCACCAGGATTTGCTAATGGAAGGAGGCACATTACTGTCACTGCCTGCACCCTCCATCCTCCCTCATCCTCCCTCATTGCACCCCCTGGGGATCCGGAGACAACATTTACTTTGGCTGATTAAAACTGCTGCCAAATAACACCTTGGATTCAGGCAATACACCCTCAGTGACAGGTGATATATGGATTTGTCTATATGCTATATATATATAACCATACATATGAAACGTGTCACTGTACATGCACATTTGTAGTGAAAGAACTTGTTCTTGTTTGATGTTCCTCTCTCTGCAATGCATGAATAAAATATCTGGTATTGATGCTTCACTGTGCATTTTTTATTTGGCGCATCAAGTCCTTCCTGAGGCACATCTGAAATAATAAAACATTTTCCACGTCAATCAATGTCCAAAAACAATGAATATCCCTCCATATTTCTTTGTTTATGCACTGACAGGAAATTAACTCAGGAGTTGTATTATACCCCCCTCGATCGGCGACATTCCTCACTATGACCGCAACCACACATGGCATATTTATCCTCAAACACAATCTAACTTTTGATTGTTCCTTGATAAACCGGGGTTGTTGGATGGAGGCTCTGTGTGGAGCGGATCTCACTCGGCTGGTGTCAGCCAGATTTATTTTTCCTCCCAGCACTGGAGCTCGGTCAGCGCTCAGCTCAGCCCAACTCCCCTGGTGCTCTCACCAATCTATCAAGTCCATCAGTGTTTCGTGTAGCCTGGGGGACACTGGCTGGCAGCCCGAATGAGCTCACTCTTCCTCCTCCTCTTCCTCCTCCTGACATTGCCTCTTCTCCCTGTGCAACATGTTTGAGCCATTGAGGCCTGCCAATGCTCGCAGGCATCCTGGTGGTTGAGTGGTTAAAAAGTGTACCATATAACTGCAGTGCTCCCTGGTTCAATTCAACCCATGGCTCTTTGCTGCATGTTATATCCTCTTTCTTCTCTCCCCATGTTTCCAAATACCCAAAAGAGACAAATAAAATAAGACCTCTTTTTACACTGATGCATTTATTAACAATTAGTAAAAACTATCTCTAAAAATACCTGGAACCACTGCTCATTTGTGTCTGGAAAAGGCATAATTTTATTAAATCTGCAACAAATAGTTTTTGCCAGTTGGGGGCAGCAGAAACAAGCTGCAATCACAACAATTATCACCCTTTAAGTTGATATGTCTAACATGTCAGCACTAGAAGCATTAATGTGTCATGAGTCATATTTGGCTAATGTCCAATATTAAATCTCTGTTTTAGCTCTGTTTTGCTCTTCAACAACTCCTGAGGGTAATGTCTTACTCTTTAGCTGCTAAATGATCCACTATGATCACTAGCTATAGTTGCTAATACTTTCATCTTTTGCCGTATGATGGTGCACAGTGGATTTCTTAAGCTCTTTCGCTGAAAACAACCAAAACAATAAATTTGTGGGCTGTAAAGCCAAAACATTGAGCTGAAAGACACTAAAAAGTGCCACAGAGGTGAGGCAGGTAATAATTATGTGGGGGTTCATATGATTGACCCCTTTCACATACAAGTAGTCATGGGATCTATTAAAAGTATTGATTATAACTGCTTTAAATAGAAATGTATAATGTTAATAATGTAATTGTTTACCTAGAAAAATATGAGGAGAGAAACATTCTGTAGTAACAGCTGGTGAGAGTTCACTCCAAAAAGATAAACGCAAAATAGTTAAATGATACCAAAATATGCCTAAAGAATGAGCAAGAAATATGTATAAAATAGTCCAGTTTCCATTCTGTTAAAACCAAATAAACTAAGCTGTCTTTCTGTGTAGATGTGTTTATCAAAACATTTGAATTATAATATAATAAGTCCAGTAAAGTTAAATCATTAAAAATTTAATCTGAGCCAAAATATGACCTCTTTTTTATCATATCTCCATGAAGTTGATCAAATAGTAGTTGTTTTTATTATTGAGACCAGCAGCATTACAATGTGTGGAACAATGGCAGGAGCCCACATCTTTACGGTGTCTGTGGCCTAGCTGGATAGACATCTTTAATGCTTGTACTGTTGGTGCCATACTGTACCCCTGCAGAGAAGAAAAAGGAGAGAGCTCTCACTTTTCTCCAGTTTCTGTGTGCTGTAATCCTCTGGGTGCAGCATGATCAGTTACTAACTTAGAAGATAGGTTTGCAGATATCCTCTGCTACAACATCGCAACCCAAACCTTTGTTGTGTGGGACTTGTGATAGAAAACTTGTTTTTGGGTTGATGCTCTTTTTGCAGAATGGAAGGGGAGCCCTTTTAACAGCGATTTATCTTTTAATGCTCATGATCTTTGGCCAGCTGCTGAGCTCTAAAGGAACATATTTACACAAACTGTGATTATACTCTCAAAAAGGTCACCACAGTGAAAAGTGCTTGTTATCATGTATCAAGTCTAAAATAAGTGAGAAATGGATTAGGACAATTTTATAATGGCCTGGGTCTATCCTTTTTGTTTTCTTGTTGCTTAGTGACGGGGCTCATGTGGAGTGAAGGAGTGTGGCCCTCTGACACTGTCATGCCAAACAACTCATATATTTATTTTTTGCGACCCTCTAAGGGCATTTAAGAAATTATTTGCTGAGACTAGACGGCTAAGGACTAAACTGCTTTGTGTTGCCTCAGATGTGAACGCATGTTCTATATGCCCTCAGTTTAAGTGACGATAAAGACAAGCTTAATGCAGTTTGTTCATTTCCACAAACCCACAAGCTTCTCAGTCCCTGAGGGTGCATAACTTTTAGATACATGACTAACGAGTTTGAAGTAGTTTAGTGGAGTTTAGCTGAGAAAAAAAGACTGAATTGAACAGGAGGCCAGCTGATTAATTTCACACACAGATGCCATTTGGGATCAGCACTAGATTTACAAGGATGCCCAAGGCTACTTCACTACTCAGCTGTCTGGAGCACATCTTCAAACCAAAACCACCAAGGACCTTATTTAACCATATTTCATTTTGAGTAAAATGTTAGAGATGTGCTGAAATTTTTAGCCACTTATGTGATAAAGGCATATTATTCTTAGTAGTACTGTAAACACATTCAACTACAAACATTTATTCTAAAAAAGCTACTGTTGGAATTGGCTGTGCTGTATACTTTCATCCTGTTTGAGATCTTGGCATTACTGGTCATGCTTCATCCCTTATGTCAATCAACCTGGTTACTACCTGTTAACATTTTTTTTGTTGCAAAATGATGACCATTGCAGAATTGTAATGTAATGGTATTACATTTTGGAAAGGATGCACATTAACTTTCTTGCTAAGAGATAGCAGCCAGTCCTGTATTGCTTGGTACAATAAAGTGCTAATTCTGTGCCACACACTCTTCAGTCATTATAAAAACACTAATGGACCAGTACATCATTCAGTTCCTACCATTATTCTGAAGGATATCAAAACTCCATAAGTAAGGAACTAAATAGTTCTCCCTTGGGTTGTTTCGATAATACTCAACACTCCCTTGGGTTGAAATTAAACAAAAGCTATTAATCTCTCATAAATAGCTACAGAAACATGAGCTGCATGCTGTGCCTTAAAATTTGAGGGACAAAGTTGTGGTTTACCAAATGTAGCTTTTCTGGGTAAAATAGGAAGAAGTCAGTAACTGTGCATTAAAATTATAGTTCTAGCTGCTAAATGCTCCACTATGTTCACCAGCTAGTTGCTAACTGTGTCTGTCTGTTGGTTGGTGCTGGGCAGATAGCATAGAATGGGATTATTGTGGCTTTTCCACCTAAAACAATTGCCTGCAAATATCTGATGGTATAACGCAAGTCAGAAAAACACTGTTGTGTGTTTGAAGTACCGCGCACATGCTCTTATCGCCCAAGTCAGTAGATGATCCTGGTTTAATGGATGTTAGAGCTGAGATGGGATCTTAAAATGGCACAGGCATTCCTCTTCTCCGGTAGTTATTTTCCAAGCAGCAGCCTTGTTACTTTCCTGTGGCAAATGTTCACTCTATCCATCAAGGGCATCTATTTAGAGCCAAACATTTTACATCCAAGACAGTTAGATAACCAGGCAGAAGTGAACTTAACATCCCTAAGGTTAGTGTCCAACAAAAGGTATTGTTCTGTACAGGCATGAGCACAAGGGGAAAAGATGAAATGTAGTAGTGACCGTGTAAAGGCTCAGCAAAAACTGGTTTGGAAATATGAGACCAGGTCGGTAAAATAAAAGGTTTACTTAAGGTTTAGAACAGGCAAAACTCAGGCAAGCAGAGAACATAACTGGCAGAAGGGGAGGAAAAAAAGTACAGTAGAATATCTGTCTGGAAGTGAATGGAAGAGGGCCAGTATATATGCTATTGGGCTGATGGGGAAGTGGGACCAGGTGTGCAGGAGGTGAGGTGATGGGGGAATGGGGGGAACACAGGGGTTACTGCAGGGCAGGTGAGAGTAGAAGGATCCCAAATGACAGCGAGTGACATGGTGGGTGGGAAAAAACAGGCAAGGAAGATGTCAGACAAGATATTGGTTGACATTGTGGAAGACAGAAGCCAGATAACTGACTGATGCTGAAAATGTTTTCATAAAGAAAACACTTTTCAGATATTCAAAATGCTGACTGCTGGATACTCTCCTATAGAATATGTGCATTCATGAATAATTCCTGAACAAAAGTTTTGGGCCAATCCTCTTAATCATTGAATTCAAGTGTTTCATTCACTCCCATTGCATAAAATCATAATAAATGGTATTATTGCAAAGTGGAAACATTTAGGAACCACGAAGTGGCAGACCACGTAAAGTTACAGAGTGGGGTCGCCGAGCACAATGCCAAGCGTCAGTTGGAGCAGTGGAAACGTGTTCTGTTGAGTGACGGATCACGCTTCTCTATCTGGCAGTCTGATGGATGAGCCTGGGTTTGGTGAATGCCAGGAGAACGTTACCTGCCTGACTGCATTATGCCAACTGTAAAGTTCGGTGCAAGAGGGCTATTGCTTTGGGGTTGTTTTTCCAGGGTTGGTCTTGGCCCCTTAGTTCCAATGAAGGGAAATCTTAAAGCTTCGTCTTACCTAGTCATTTTGGAAAATTCTATGCTTCCAACTTTGTGGAAACAGTTTGGGGAAGGCCATTTTCTGTTCCAGCATGACTGTGTCCCAGTGCACAAAGCAAGGTCCATAAAGGCCTGGTTGAATGAGTTTGGTGTGGAAGAACTTCACTGGCCCGCACAGAGCCCTGACCTCAATCCCACTGAACACCTTTGGGATGAACTAGAATGGAGATTGCGAG
>JAVQJF010000798.1:0-28677 GCA_036023855.1 Gadopsis marmoratus
AGTGTGTGTGTGTGTGTGTGTGTGTGTGTGTGTGTGTGTGTGTGTGTGTGTGTGTGTGTGTGTGTGTGTGTGTGTGTGTGTGTGTGTGTGTGTGTGTGTGCGTGTGTGTGTGTGTTGCCACTGGTTGTGGCACCAAAGCAACCAAACCTCCAGTGGAGAACATTTTGGATATACACCCAAAAGGTAAAAGGTCTCATGGCTTGTTGGGATAATATATATGATGATATGATATGGGTGTGCATCTCAGGGAGATGGACTATGGAGCGGGACATCAGTTGGCAGAACACCTTCAGTTAGTATATTAATCTGTAGTTTAATATAACTTTGGTCTTGTGTTTTGACAACCTGAGAGAAGTCTTACAGCCTGCCTGATATGTTTGCCACTATCTAATGTATATTGTTGGTTTTTGCTATTACTCTGTTGTAGTGCTGTGAGAACCTTCTATGAAGAAGATCTGTGAAAGGACCTGACAGTGCTGGACCCTGTATCGCAGCTTGACATCACACCAGAGACAGGTAGAGATTAGGGACAGTTTCCAATTGACAACAACAAAAGCAAATGGCAAGATACACGTTGAGTATTGTGACGTATTGCCTGGTTTAGATAAATTTACAATGTTCAGTTAGCATCACTGTTGTTTTATTTTACAGGGGCAAGACTAGGGTCCCTGTTCCCTCAGCTGAGCTTGAATGAGGACAGGCTGAGAGAGGAACTCATTGATTACCAGGTGACGTATAACAATAAACAACAAGACAGAATTGACAGATTCTGGGGCCTTGTAGGGGAGGCATTAAAGTTCAGTGAGCTGACAAAACTCATGAAGGCTTTATTATGTAATTCACACAGCAATGCCAGATATGAAAGGGTATTTAGTTTTGTACGAAAGATTGATACAGAAAATAAAATGGCACTGGACAAAAGTACTGTTTGTGTGTTACTCTCACGTGAAATCAACCCCGCTGGTCAAGCAATGCAAAGTCTGCAAACATGGTGTGGTCTGCGGATGGAAGAGACCCCCTGCGACGAATAAAACTGTATTCTCTCACTCACCCAATCTCTCCCATCCATTTTCGTAACCACCCTCTCCTGCCAATTGTCTCACTTACCAGCAGCCTCTCTCAAAATCACAACTGAAGCATGATGTGTAAGTGCTGAATTTATACGCCCTTTTGTGTTTTCATTTTTAAAACGCGGGGACGTTCACAGCATTTAACTTTCAACCAGGTATCTGTTTCTGTGCAACCTAATTGTAGTCACTTCCTTAATGTAGGAACTAGTTAACCCAATCCTTGTCGCACTGATATTTTAAAGCAAGTGGTTGCCTAGTGATGATTTTAGGATGCACTGTTTGCACTCTTGTCTGAATGTAAGGCATATGTGGATAATGGTAGGGGTGGTGGGACGGGTTGGGCGTCAGAAAATCTCCCTTATGTTCAAATCCCAGTGTTTACAGGTATGCTGTGGGGCGCTTGAGGGAAAAACTGGTTCTAGCTGGAGTTTGGTGTTTAGAGAAAGACAAGATAGCTAAGAAGAGCCATACACGCCCCTCTTTATGATATTGGCAGATGGGTATATTTATATATATATATAGGCTACTGGAAGAGTTGTTGACGAGTTTACACCATACTGTACACATGACATTCAATATAACTCAATGTAGACTCACCAGAGAGTGTTTTTTATTCATCGCATGGTTAATGGCTTTCGATATTAATCTTAGTCTTAATAACTTACTAAGTAAGACAATCTAAAGAGGTTAATGGAGCAACTCAATTAAGTAAATCACTAGTTTATTCTTGCTTGTAATAAAATCTTTTCATTTTATTTCAATGCATCATAGGCCACGTGACAAACAACCATATCCAGGTTATAGAGAGCTGCAGGGATGATGTATTATTTTAGAACAACCCGGGAGTTAGCATCGCCCTAGTTCCCACGACAAACACACAATGGGATTTCTCCATTGGATTTTGGATTATTGCAGATCATAAGCTCTGTGACAAACAAAAGTTTATGATTCTTACACTTTTTGTTCAGCAAGATAATCTTTACAGATGAACACCACTTTTAGGATATTTTAATCTTAAATGCAATCACCGGAAGTAAAAAGCTAAAAAAACTACAACGTCACCATCACTAAGCTTCCAAACTTGTAATTTGAATTTTCGCTCTTACCTCTTATACCTTAAAGCCTTTCGGGAAGTTTGAGTTGCAATAGTTTGCAAGAGTGCGTGTACAAACACAGCGAGGTTGTAAAGACGGACGTGTGAGTAGATGAGTTTCTGAGTTCAGTGTTATGACGTTTAATGTCCCCGACAACCTCTGTAGTCTCATTTAGCCGCTTGTTAGCAACCAGCTATGTTAGGACACATAAAAGCTTTAAAATTCACAAGTGGGGTATTAAAGCGGTGGGGTACTGGCAGTTTAAATCTCTTAATCTCTTGTGTTAACCACAGACCTTAAATCAGGCATCATATAAGGACCAAACACCCATTCAGAATCCCACTGACTTCGAGAGTGCAAACATGCAAACATGCAAACTCATTTCGGGGTTTTAGGACTCACTCCTTCAGCACTCTATTCTGACCCAGCTATGATGTTAGCATGTGTAGATCCTAAACCACAATACTTCAATACGCAGTCAACAATGCAGTTACAAACGGCCATTCCAGGAATGTAATGCAGAAGCCAGACGACAGTGTATTCATTAGGGGAAAGTTCAAGGCCTCTGTGTGTATGAGAGTCATTTTATAGCTTTGGCTCTGTTTGTCAGTTTCAGAAATCATATTACATTATTAGATGCTAATTATACATAAATTGCATTGAGTTGTAAGTTCTTGTATATTGGGTGTCTTACTTTGCTAAATGGAGTCAACACGGGAGCTTTGTAGAATATCGATTAACATCTCCCAATAAGGCCTTTAAGCCCATTTGTGGATCTGTTCATGCAAACAACCAGAGCATGCGAGATGGTGCTCATACAGCTGGAAGATCTTCAAACTACATCTAAATGGACCTTTTAGTTAAGGATCAAAGGAAATCCATCTTGCTGCCGTATGCATGAGAACTTCCAATCAGGCTAATTACATTCCAGACAAATACAGATGAGAGCAAGACACCTGGATTTATTCCAGCAAGTAATCAAGCAAAACATCTAGCGATACATAAAAACATGAAATCATGAGGACGTGACTGCATCAGGACTGCAATTCACCATCTGTCCTTGTCTGCAACTGGTGAAAACAAACACCCTGTGTTCCTTTGGGAGTTTTGCTTTCAATCAATAACTGAGGATATCGTGATTTCTAGTTCTGAGTTAAGGAAATATGACCACATACATCTTGTTAAGCAATAAGCACATGTGTCTCTCCACACAAATACATAGAGAAACAACTCCCCCATGCCCTGAGTTAATGTGATGGATAATCCATGATGTTTTTGGACCATTACCTTGACTGAGGCCTGGCTATTTCCATGACAACGAGTTACTGTATCTCTGTCGAAATCAGTCCAGGCTCTAAGCTAATGGGTTATTATTATATGACTGACAATGTTGAGTCATTTTCTCTGCCTTGGGCTGATGATCTGAACCCCCCCCCCCAACCACCACCAGTACCCTTCACCCCCCAGCGCTCCCACAAAGCCCAACTCTTCAGTCACAAACACTATCAGGAGCTCTGAGTCAGGATGGATTGGACTCGGTCCTCCCGGATACATTATCATAGGCGATCTGATTTCTCCGCTCATTGCTGCATCATCGTGTTACGGCGTCAAATCTCATCATCTCTAAGCAGGATTGCTATGGCTCGATAAATTGTGACAAACCATGACTCCAAAGAAATCTCACTGGAGAAATTGAGCAGCGTGTGGTTGTTAGACAGCACTGGAGCTGCTTTTCCATATCCCAATTGCTCTGAGGCTCTTGAATATTTTTATGGCACGTAAAACAAAACGGTAGCCTAAGATGTTGAGCATGGTAATTAGCATCCTCGATGTTAGCATTTAGCTCAACGCACTGCTGTTCCTACAGCCTCACAGAGCCGTGCTGTTGCAGACTCTTGTTAATGGTCACATTGATTGCTGTCTTGATGATTAATTAGAAATCTCTTGTTGTTTAATGTTTCTTATTTTACATCTATAAAGGTCAAGAGCATGGCTTTTTGCTTCTCTTTTGTCCCATAGTTTAAAGAGAGAAAAGATGAAACAGCTCATTGTAGTGCTTTAATTTCAATAATTGGACTCTAACACTAAATGAAAGCCAGTTAAGGAAACTTATAACGATGAACAAAAATCAAAGAATAAAGCAGGACAATATTGGAATGCCTTTGGAGTTTGGCAATATCCTAATACAACACGGTCTCCCAAAGTCTTTTATAAAACATCTCACAGTGTGGAGAGCCAGACTGAACAAAGCTCCAGACGTACTCACAGCAAAGTTCAATGAAATACAATAAACTATAACTGATAAAGCTTAAAAGGACTGCATACTCCCCAATAACATCATTAACATCATTGTTATGGAAACTACAGTGCCACAGAGATCAGTCAGCTCTTCTCACACCATCATCATAAGCTCTACTTTAAATGATTCATATGATTTCGTTAAATTGTGCAGGGTCCGTTGCTGTGTCCATCCCCTGTACAACAGATGCAATGCTCGTCTAATGGCTGCATTTCTTCTACATTACTTAAAAAAACTGATGTTATTTGTGTTGGGCTGCAGGATATGACTTTCTGCGGACACAGACCTCCATTCAGTATATGTAAAACCCCTTTTTTATTTCACCTGGAGTTTCATCTCTGAGGTCTGCTCTCACTTGGCCTTCACTGTCAAAGTCATGGAGGTTTTAGCAGTTTGGCTTTGGAGCTCTGAGAGGATAAAAGTAGGTGCTTTGATGCACCAAGACGATCGAGTGCTCTTCCGTCTGTATACAGCACCAGCAAATTTGATTCCGTTGCTCAGACGCAGCAAGATAGCCTCTTATGGAATTCATTAGTGGAGGGAGGTGTGGAAATTATTTATGCTAATATCACCCGGGAACATCTTTTTTTTCAGGGACAATAAAGAAAAGATAAATGAACACATCATTATCAACAATCTCTGTCTGTACAGTGCATTCCTACTAAGAGCATTTCATATTTGACAATTCTCAGCAGCCAATGTAATTTTAATTTAATTCCACTTCAATTAGAAAAAATTCCAACTCTTGCCACCAGGGTTAATGCAATTTGTTTAAACAAACATCTTTTCTTCACTTTTCTGGATAGTTAAGGTAGGTTTATTATTTCTGAGCAGAAAGTATTGAATTCATTGGGAGTCATTTTGAAGACCGCAGCAGCGTCACCTCAAAATGAAGAGCCATGCTTTGAAAACTTTGACAATGTTCTTTTAAACTGTGTGGTGCAGTTCTGAAAAATGTATTCCGAACCTTTCACAATGTAAAAATACTCCATTACACTCCATTACAATTCAAAATGTTTAAAAGTACATAATCAGCGTACGTAAAGCGCTCATTGTGCTGCAAAATCACTCGTCAGTATTATATTGTGTTATATCACAAGATGCGAGGCACAGGGGGAAAGAAAAGGACCCAGACAGCAGAGGCAGACTGGAGCAGTTGAATGGTTTACTTGTTCTTTGTTTGCTTACAAGCAGGTACTGGTAGGCAGGCAGGGAGACAGAAGCACAGGGACCATGCACAGGGCAAAACAGGAAGATGGAACTAAGCACATGGCAAGCAGAACTGACGAGAGAACAAAGAAAGGGGGCCGGTATATGTAAGGACGTGGCTAGTTGGGGCATCAGGGGCAGGTGTAGATAATCAATGAGATACCTGAGGGCAGAAACTGAACAGACAGGTAAGGATTTCAAAATAAAGCAGGAAACACAGACAATAATCACAGGAAGTAACATATTATTACTGATGCATTCACGAATGGATTATGGCACAACGGGCCCCTGGGCACAGACATATAAACCAGATATTAAATTGGACTTGCTTGGCAGATGCTGTCTGATTGGGATCACGAGCAGAAAAAAAAAATAAAAAATGATCAGGACATTTCTACTTTTAACTGAGCTCTGTGACTTTATAACAAGAAATGTTGAGGAGGCTCCTGGTGCTTTGGGATAGTAAACTCCATGGATGCGTTGACATGTCAGTAGTGTTCACAGAAGGAGATCATTGTACTCACTTTATCTATGCTGCTTTGTAGTTTAAGATATGCCTCATAGTTTACAAAATCATGGTTTAATACATGGAGTGGGGCAAACAGAACAATATCTCTCAATGAAGTCAGCCTACAAAGGTGCGTGAAATGGAAAAATACTCAAGTCAAGTGCAAAACTGTACCATAGCTTGAGTTAAACGTGAAAATCAGCCAGGGAGCAGGCGTAGTAGCAGGACACCGACTGTAAGTGTTTCACTTACAGGAGGAACAGCGAGGGACAATGTCAGCCTGTTGCCTGAGTGGCAGACATGTTGCTGTGTGACAGGCTGCACCCACTCAGGTAGGGATGCTGACATGATGCATCCCCGTGTGCAGAGGGCGCACCTTTTTGGCGGGGGGGGGACTGCAATATAGTAGACGCCATGGGCCAGCAGCGGTGGATTCACATCCGTGCACCTCTCCCTCAACGCTGGTGCCCTTGAGCAAGGCACTGAAAACCACCTGCTGGCCGTTGTAACCGCGACGGAGCGCGAGCCGCTCACTCGCGCACAGACGTGCCCCACGTTTGTTGGCGGACCGAAGCTGCGCTCAGCCCCACCCCTCACCAGCAGCACCATCACCACGGTACCTAAAAGCAGGAAGCACCGAGGCGGCACGTTGTTTTTCCGCCTCCCCCTCCTCCTCCTCCTTCTTCTTCTTCTTCTTCCTTTTTTTTTTTTTTTTTGTTTGTTTTATTTTGTTGTGTTTAAGGAGACACTTTATTCTGGCGATTGCGGCTGAACGGCGAACCACGAAGCGGGGAGCCAGGCGCTGCTGCTGCCGCCAACCACCGTCCCGCCGCCGAGAGAAGCCCGTCAGCTGGTCGCGTCCAGCAGCCGAAGGCTCAGCTGTGGCTGCGTCTGACGAACCGGACACGGGTACGTTGCGCAGCTGAACCGGCCGCACTCACAAAAACGCGAACGCGAGCCAGCTGCACGCGGAGCGGCGGACGTCGACCTACTGTGTGTTTGGTTTCGGTGCGTTTGTTTTCCCCGAACACCGCCGGGCGGGCGGCGTCAGCGACGGTAAACGTGTCACCGCCGCTGACGGCGCCGGCCACCGTCGGTGTGAGCAGACGGAGCAGGGCTGTAGTCCGAGAAGCATCACCGCCAGCAGACAGGGCCGCCCCTCACCACCACCTCCACTACTACTACTCCTAGTACTACAGCAGCCAGCACCACCCTCCTCCTGCCTGCTGCCCCCCCCAGCAACAGGGGGGCCAGGTAGCCCAACCTGACTTGGATCATCTGTGTGCCGAATATACCAGAAGGTCATAACGGTTGTTTTTAAACGTGTAAATCACGTCACACAAGTCATGTGACCTTTAAAGGGCAAGATTTTCTTTTCTTTTGGGGGGGGCGGCTTTATATGAGGAGTAAACATGTCAGTGTCAGCTCCCCCCTCAGCAGAACGCTTAGCAATGCTTTGGTTATTGATTTGCGTGACATTGCGCTACAGAAATCACTCCTGTGGCCATTTTAATACATAACACACGTTGTCACGTGACACTCGGATGGTCAAAGCTCTGGAAATTCACGTCGCGCACAACCGCTCACCTTCGTCTCGACATGAGAGCGACACAATCACCATTGCTATTAGCATTTCTTTAGTTTTATTACTAGTTAAAAGTAAGTCTTCCATATATTTCTGGGTTTAACTGCACTGTGTGTTTTGTCTTGGCCAGTGGACAGGCTGGAGACTAAGAACACACGCCGGGAAGCCTGGAGGAAATTGATTACATCGCTTTGCGCCCTAAGCGAGGGCTGGCCTGCAGCGAGCTCCACGCGCTGCTCGACTTTACATAGAAACGGTGACGGCCTGTAACAGAAGCCGTACATATTGTCCTGGCTGAACGGGACAACTGTTCGCCACTTAACTGCTTGTCTGTTGGGGAGAAGCGCTGCCAAGATGCAACGGCAGCGTATCTCCCTCTCTGCGACAAGCTGCAGGCTGTCATTGTTGCACAGAGTCTGTTAGCTTCATGCCATAAAGCGAGTGTGACATGCTTCATTACTGTCGCTGCTCCACACGGCCTATAAATGAAGTACTCGCACGAGTGGCTGCTTGCGTCTGCACTCCACTGATTTACTAAGGCCTGTGGCCCTAAATGTCCTCTAGCCAGGGAACACTCGGCAAGGCAGCCTCTGGCTCTATATGATACAAACTACATGTAGGTTTTATCCTCGCCTTTTTCATCTTCCTTTTAGTTGATAAGGGCAGAACACAGAGCAGGTCATGTATATCAGTTGCACCATGTAACTAGGACATCATGCTGCCAGGGTCGCACCTTGCCAGATTGCACTAATGTTTCATTTTTTGATGCAGGTCGAAGCTGCAGCGGTGATCTAATGGATTTTGTGGAACTCCCAAGGATTGTTAACTTGACAGAGGGGCTTGTGTTGACATGTTCGTTGCGGGATGCCAGCAGTTGAAGCTTAACCTCCACATAGTTTGAGGCGAAGCAATGCATTCCTTTGCATTTCATAAGCTTTGCCAGCAGAGGAAATGCCAAGAGGTTTTGCTCAGTGGTCACAGGCGTCACTTTGCATTCCTTTGCCGTAAGGGTAGCTTTGCACACGGTCAAGTGAAAAGTTGGGTGTTTTGTTAGAATTTTTCATACTACGTGATGTTTTCCATCCTGCTCGCTGAATGTGTGTGCGTGTGACCGCACGCCACATCTGTGTGTTGCAGATGAGGTTAGTCAACTTCCGTCCTCGCAGGCTTACGAACTTCCTCTCTTTTCTCACTTCCCCCCACCTGTCTGCGCCTGATCTTGGCAGACAGGTTGAGTCACATTACCTGCTGTGTGAACTCCTCCTACGGAGCAACGCAATAGTTTTTCTTAGTTATGTCTAAGGCGTGGTGCTGCCAGTCAGCTCGGGACGCATACACTGACAGCACAGGCGTCGCGTCCAGCATTGTGTCAGCTCCTTGCTGTGATCACAACAGATGGTACAACTTAATATTTTGCCTCCAGATCCAATTTGAGAGGCTGTAACTTGGATTGTTAGATGGCAAACCCCAGGTGGCGGTGGTTGTGTATCTTCATTGAGGAGCATTGCGCTTACGCTTTGGGCCCGAGGCTAAATCACCAGGACGCCCCAGGGAGTGATGGGAGGCAATCGTGCATAGCAAAGCAAAACAAATATATGCTTGAATCAACAAAGCATTAGCTATACACAGCATTGGCACCCCTGGGAGTATTGTTTCTCCACTAGAATCTAAAATTCCAACAGAGCCATATGGACTCTATTGAGAGGAAAGACCCACAGCGGCCTCTTTGGGAAATGTAAAAAAGTTGAAAGAAATGTATAAAAGAGACATGGAAAGTGTCACAGTCTGATATTTCAGTCCAAGATAGGACCAATCATTTGGTTGAATCACGGAACTCTGAGAGCAAATGTCTTATGTTAAGAATTCAGGAAGCCAAGAAAGTCGGCTTGTCAGAAAGTCGTGCAAACATTGCTTCTGTCCGTGGTGGAGCTGCTGTAGTCCAGCCAGACGCTCATGGCTGAGTGGTCACTGAGCTGACAAAACTCTGACTTCGCCTCTAGCCTGGCCCAACATACAGCTCTCCTCACTTATTCACAGTGCTGAGCTCAAACCACACTGGCGATGTTGACTAGGAGGAGTGGAGATGGTCATGATGATTGTGTCATCATGCCAACCTGCATAACATTCCTCTGCCAACATTTGCAGATATGATTCAGGTGAATCCATGGAAAGCAATTCTTAAAACTGAAAGAAACTGCGGCCCTGCTTGTGTTTTTGTCCTCTCTGTGGATTGTGTGTTTTTTTGCGTTTGTCTGTCTCTTACCAGCGGTTTGTAAACACAACGCCTTCTGAGAATGTTGACCCATCAAAACTAATGTGCTGTTAGCTAAGCGCCATCCTCCTTAGTCACTGTTACTACATATGGCTATGTATATGCATAATGTACCATGTGCACATATCCTGTTTGCAATGACGGTGGCAGACTTCATTTAGTAATATTTGAACCAGTGGGTCCTTGATTTCAAATCAGGCTCCTCTAGACAGTGATTTTACCTGATGAAATGCCAGCTGTCGCTCGCAGATTTAATCAGCCGTAGAAAGATAGCTAGCTGAGCCAACGTTGGTTTCATGAGTTGGTTGAAAACGCAGTCATCGGCCAAATTGTTTTAAAACCAGAATCTTATATGAAAGGGTCTTAAATATGAACTTGATGGCTAAATACGTGACACTTTGCTAGAAGACCAATGCTAAAGATGCTCAAAGTCTCACCAATGGATGTTCCATGTAGAAGACATGGACAATAAAGAAACAGCATTATTCAGGGTAAAGCTAGTCACTCCTAGCAGAAGTGTGACAAGGAAAAGTGTAAGGCCGTGTTCAGGCCGATAGTAGCCCTGAGCGAAGAAACCCAGCCCTCTCATTGATTTACTGGGGTCAGTCCATTGGTGCCTACACATGATGCTCCCACAAGCTAATGAAGTTAGTTAATGATGTGATCCTTGGCCTTGGACGTAACTCTCCGAAGTTATAGGCCGTAAGCTAGTTAGCCGGGCACGCTAATGATAGCTAGTTGTAGTTGTGGTAAGCTAGTTAGCTGGACACGCTAATGATAACAAGCTATGTTCGAGGAGATAAATACACCATTGAATCCATTCCTTACAGTTTTGGTTTTGGTATAGGCTAGGAAAGAAAAGACACCATCCTCCACTCTTTACATACAGGCTTGTTCTGGCAACCTCACAGAAAGAGGAGAGAGAAAGGAAGTGAGAAGACTGAAACCAACCAGGCTGCATGTGAGGCTTCCTGCAGTGTGCACTCATCACTGTACAATCACAGGCCCTCCCTCAGGGACAGATGTTGACCTTTGACCACAAATCTCTTGTCAAGAATAGAGTGCTTTCACTGGTACATAGGCAGTGTGTAAGTCTATCATTATTGCCCATCTCATCACTCTCTCGTGTGTCCCCTCCCCTCCCCTGCACACATGTACACGCACCGTTTTTATTACGTAATTGACTCTCGGTAGAGTATAACGCGGTGCAGCCACTGAGGGCGCCCAAAGGGTTAAAGGAAGCGTTCACAAGAGCAAATCTGAAGTGAAACAAAGGAACCAGGCAGCGGCCGACAGACGCACGCGTGCTCCAGGCACTATAAGCGTTTGTGGGAGACACTTGTGAGCATTCTGTGCAGCGTTATGCCATGCAGGCTTCTTATCAAATCAAATGCGCATGCTGTAGGTAAGTACGTCACTATAGGAAGAAGTGATGCTGATTTATCATGCTGATCAGACTCTAATCAGGGAAAGAGTATTTTTTCAATGAATTAGCCAATTGTTTGGTTGATTCAACTGAGAGGGTACAATTACATCTATTCTTTAGAATATTCTACTTCCTGTGTCTTGAGGGTCTTTCAAAAATTAATTCCTAAGGAATTGGGATGTTTGTGGAAATGTAACGTTGCTTTGGTGAAGGCTTGCAGTATAGGGATGAAACCTGGTGGCAACAGGGGGCCACCTACATGGAGTTTTTGGTGGCTACAAAGTAAATTTTTGTGGCCATGGTTAATGCTGATCCCTATAATAAGATACCACTTTGATGTTTTGTTTTTTTATGCTTAATTTCCTGTGTTGAAGCTATGTAAAAACATTAGCGGCTTATGAGGATATGGATTTGAAATGGCCTCAGGTAATGTACAGCTCAGACGCACAGATAATTGCTCATGTGTGCCGCACACTCTGCTTTGGGTGTTAATGGATTCTTCCAGGTGCTGGCCTGTACATAGCCACCAATCATAAGAGCTTGTGTGTGTATTTTTTATTACAAGTAAAAAGTACCTCTGTGGAGTAATTGCAGCCTTGTATCATCCCCTTCCCTCCCTCCTCTCCCTCTCTCACACGCTATTATGCAACAGTCTTTTCTTGCAAGTCCTTGTAGGATCTCAGCTTTTGTGATTGTGTAACATTCGAGATTGAAACTGGCTACAAGGCCTCACATTCAGCCACACACAATTCCTGCGACGCCTCTCGACATCCAGCAAACATTGGATTCCTCAGTGTATATCAGTATTGCGCCCTAAACTGAATGAACTGGCATTATAATTGTGTCCCTTTTGTTTAATCTGCGGGAGTTATAGCAAATCTTCATAGCTACTTGTTTGTGCTTTTTGTGATTGTTTTGGCTCAATCACAAGCACACTCAGGCACGACACTTAAAAGGAAGTTGTGAGGTTTCTCATGCCATATTTCTCTACCCCAACCAATGAGCACATATGGTTAATCTTTAGTCACAGGTGAGGCTTTGTGTCATTTTTATTTTTTATTATCATTATCCTGACTTGATGGTTATTAAGGCAAATAAGGTGTTAAATTGTGTGTGTGAACAAGAATGGGGAGTTATTATTTGGTCGTGATTTTGTTATTTTGAATCTTGATTGTTCAAAGGCTTTATTAACATATTTTTGAATCCCTTGGACGGATTACGGCTTGGTGCATTTAAAATTTGAATAAAAAAGCTGGCACATACTGCATTCCTAATCAATTAAGATAATTTTTCAACATTTCTGGTTTCAGTATGTAGAGTTTCCTGCAGCCAGTCATAATGTTAGAAGCCTGTGCCAACATCAAGGTGGACCATCAACAGATCATCAATAAACCACATTACCAAAAAATGTTTAGCATAAACTGTATGGACAAGGGACAATGTTGTCAATGTATTGTTTTAAAATGAAGAAAGGCCAGAAAAGGAAATAGTCATGGTCTGAAAGTGTCAGGAAGTGCAGAGTAGCAGGGAAATGACTCAAATGCAGACAGGAGCAGTTCAAGGATTTTTTTGGCAGCAAACGCACTTAACATGCGGCTAATGCAGGAAGACAGGCAACTGGTAAGTCACGTCTGGAGACACGAGCACGAGGAACATCCACATGGGTAAAACAGGACCAGGGAAACTAAACACAGGGCCAAAAGAATAACAGTGACGAAATCAGGGGTGCAAAGAGAATCAACCAACAAAGGAAAGGAAACGGTACATAAAGAGTACTAGGGACTAACGAGGGAATCGGGGGGCCGGCGAACACTAGAGAACACGTGAATTTAATCAAAACAGGTGGGAAAAGAACATAGACACAAGAGGATAGACTACCAAAATTGAACAGAAAACACAGACAAAACCCACGGGATGTAACCGAAAGATGATCAAAGCTGTTTTTGATGGCTTCAGAACTCTCCTAAAAGCCAAAACTGCACGCTGTGATTATTTGAAAGTAAAGGAGAATGGCCTGTCAGAGGAAAGACCATTTTCTTTGAGTGATGGCTGCAGGCTGAGAGTTTGATTTGTGCAATATTCAGCACTACTGTCAGGAAAGAAAACAAAAACACGCTGAGTTTATCATTTGCAAGTTTAAGTATATGAATAAATGATGAGTTCTTGTTTGAATCTTTCACTTCTCTCATTTCTATGAGTATGAAAATGAGTGGTTGGATTTATGTTGCTTTTGAGCTCGGGGCTCAGACACCTAAGACCTCTTCTTACTTCAGACATTTCTCACTCCACATGGCGAGAGCTGAGCCTTCCTTACTCCTTACTCTTCTTGGCTTTAGGGGAGTCTACCTTTCAGGACTTGTTGCTCCATTTCAGAGAATTGGCATCACACCTGTTAGTACATGCAGTCTATTTTTCATTTTTTGTTGCAGTTATTGCAACTCTGGGATCATATGGCAGATAAAAACAGTTCTATGTGTAACATGTGCGCACAGTTTTGTAATGTACACAGCAGCAAATGGAATGGACCATTACACACATGTATGCATGTAGCATTCATTGTGCTTTTCACTTGAAAACCAACATTAATGAGCAGCAAGCAGCCAGCTTGCCAACATCATGGTAACAGGTTGCCACCATCCCAAACTTTCACTTTTATTTCCCCCCTTCGCACGGGAAAAGCAAAGTCTGTATGGAATGCTCCATGGGGAAATGCATACATGTGCGTAATGGTCCGCTCCATTTGCTGCTGTGTCGAAAAAATGCAAACTGTGCGCACAGATTACACATAGAAATGTTTTTATCTATCATATGACCCCAGAGGGGCCGTACAACTCTGTTTTCCAAAGCATAGACATTGTGAGAGAGACACAGGAAACACTGACACATGTGGCCCTCACCTTTTAGTGCCGCGCAATTACCTGGGATAATGTGGTGAATGTTTACAATGATTTGAATCATTAAAGCCTATAAAGGAGCAGCATTTTGTATGATAAAGTAGCACTCGTATTGTTTCCTTTTTTCCCATGAATGGCACACCTGTAGTCAGACGGCACAGCAGCAGATAACCATGAGGATGAGAGTAATTTGCGGCACCCCGCAGCAAAAATAATAAGCAGTTGTTAAAAAAAGGTGCATCCTCAGCTGTGGAGAACTGTATCAGATTCTAAGATGATGACACTAATGATGTAGCTACTAATCACTGGGGGGCTGTTTTTGGTAGCACCGCAGGGTAAAACAAAGTATTTGAATGAATGGATGAAGGCACAGAAGACTGCAGCACATACGGGGAGGGAGCGTGGGCTAAGGCAGGTTCTTGTTCGGGACAATTTGGTTTGTTTTACACAAACTGGTGCATTTGGTTGGATTTGTTTGGGCTGGTGGGAGTGCTGTCAATCAAAACCCTGTGCAGCGCAAACAACCGGACTGAGGCAGCCTGCAAAGGAGGGTCTCCGCCTGTTTCCAAGCGGACTCTGGTACGGTGTGTTTGCGGCGCGAAAGCGAAGCAGACTAGCCACAAGACTTTGTGATCGTAGATGTGCGGGATATTAGTATAAATTCAAAAGCTAAGCTACAATTAAATCCATCTGCTGATTGTGAACTTCTCAGGAAGCAATCCTATGATCAGCAGCCTGTATAGCCTATATTTATGCAAGAGCGAGGTAACCATGGTATTTTCTCTGTTATATCAGAAAGTGAACCGTGGCTTGTGTCCTAGCCCATGTACAGTTCCTAATTAAAAGTGTGTAATAGTACAGTTCAAAATGCCTCTTTTGTCCTGTTTCTAAATGGCTGCATTTTTTGCATCATGGCTTATTCTGAACTGCCAGAATACATGGAGTAGGATACAAGCAACAGACCGCAGTTTTGAATGTTTTTTTAAAATAAAATAGATTATTTGGAGTTTTTCCAATTTGCACAATACATATATACTGTGTAGGAAATACCTACTGCTACTGCAACAAATATCCAGGTGCCAGAGGAACCAAGAAATCTTTGCAAATGTAGAGTGACAGTTGGGCATAAAGTATCTCAACTCTGTCGTGTATAAACAGGAAATCATATCATTGAGCTATTTTTTTCTAGCAAGGGGTGGTTTAAGATTTCCATTCTCTCAAGATAACCCTCTTGGCTATAATCATGCCAAACATGAGAGCGAGTTGATACTTAAATGGGGACTGAAAGCAGTATTCAGTACAGCCCACTATATCAAGATAAGTCAGGGTGACTCGCTTTCCAAGAATCACACTGTACCTTTGCATATAGCTCCTCCCTGAACTCATGCAATTTGGAGCATGACCAGAAGAGGGGAGTCAAAGTGCCATACTCCAACTTACATATGTTACATTTAGGGGTTTTAAATGCTTTTGACTGTCTGATATAACAGGGACAATTCTGGCGGTCATGTGTGTTGCCATGGTTACCTGATCCTACATCGCTGGAGATGAAGGTTAAATGCGGCACAAAACACTCCTGTTGGCATTTTCACCGCCATCGTTCAGTAGTTCAGAATGAACAGGGAATACCCCGGTGTTTTTATCGCTGTGTGTGATTCTACAGCTTCACACGCTGACTCATGAGGTAGCCCTTCTTGCTTCGATAAGGAGGAGTATGTAATCACATAATTTGCTGTTTACGGTCTTCTTCTGGTGTAAACTCACGCTCTGTTTTTCTTCTTCCAGTCTCTGTCAGCAGCATGGGCCAGCATCTAGGAAAGAGGGAGTCACCCATAGACAGCAAGGTAAGAATCCTCACTGTAGATGCTTTAATGTCTTGTGGAAAAATTACATATTGAAGTGTGTGTGTGTGTGTGTAAGCGTTTTGTTGCTTGTGATCTGAAAATGAAGCATGTGTTTTTTCCTTTAATCTTATCAGAGTGAACGCTGGCCTTTATCAACAGGACTCTGGACTCTACTGTAGACGAGCTGCCAGGCTCCTTCAGTCTTTCTGATATATTACGTTCGCTCAGCCTTCGGCCAGACTGTTAACCACTTTACAGTATGCGTTTCGAGTGTCAGAGGTTATGTAACACAGCGCGGAGGTTAAAAATACAAAATTCTTCACAGGTTTATCTCTAAAGTCTATGCACGGAATGGTTGTTTGTTTTTTTTCTTCTGAGCCTTCCTACGTGTTTGTGGTTACAACTGCTTACTCTCTCACCTTGGGCGCTTGGATCACGAATCCAGATTTTGTTGTAATCGCACCGCCACAGGCACCACTTTACACCTGTCTCTCAAGCTTACTGAAAAGCAGTAATCTATGAATAATGCACCCTCTCATTGCTTCATATGAAGATCTTTGTTGAGGAGGAGATGACTTTGTGAATGTTGAGCGAATGACAGTTTATATATATATTCATTATCTTTACTTCTTTGACTTACTGTAAAGGTCACTGTGCTGTAGTAAGCACTGAAAAAGAATCCCGCACGCCGACACATTTAGGATAGTCAGCCTTTTAAAGTGCGTCTGCGAAGATGGAATTGCAGAGCATTCTCCAGAGGTAATATTTTTCACGCTGCTTTTTAAAACAATCGCTTTTCTGCAACCATCAGCATCCCACTCTTTATTGATCCTGTGTTGCCATGGCTATATCCGAAGCACGCTGAGTCTCCATGGCTCTTGTGTGGCGCCCTCTGATAACCGAAATAATAATTGAAAACCAAAAGCCTTGCCGCCACGGTGCGACTCCACGAGATAACTCATTTGAACTGGAGAGAGTAAATAGATGACTGTGTGCATCAAGGCTGACACTAAAACCTCCCCTGGTACACATTTCATCTAACCATTAGCTTTGGCCCGCGGATCATCAGGACTAGTGTTTGACTACACCCACAAAGTCCAGCCTTCTGACATTGATAATTGATCAGTATGACTGAGACTGCCTCTTATAGCACCAAATCATTATTTCCACAGCAACAGCAATTTGCCTCCCTGGAAGTCGCCAAGTCTTTGGCAGTTTTTCTATCTGAACAAAAGTGATAGGTGTGAAGTGTTGTGACGTTTCAGTGCACTTGCATCTTGTATCGCTGTTGAGTCAGATGTTATGCGTAAAAACAGTGAACTGGATTTAAATCTCAGACAGAGAGATGTTATTCTGGGTGAAGAATTATCTTTGCTGCAGTTATAGGACTTTGTTCTTTCAGCACGTGGGCCGAACTGTTGGAACGGGAGCAATTATTGCACTTGAATTGCGAATAATAAACCCTTTCTATCAGTGCTACAGTATAAAGTATGTTCCGATATTAAAAGAGCATGAAGGTCTAGTGGCAAATTAAGTGCAATTTTCTTCGTCGTCACGCACCTCACAATAGGCTTTCTCAATTGGCTGGGAGGCGAGGTGCCCTGCTGTGCCCCGGGGCTAGTACTTGATGAAGAACGTCTGCTCCTAATGGTGCTGTAATTAAATAGTTCAAATATGTTTGAGCGATTCTCATCTCAGTGAGTGCAGAAATGTACAAGTCGTCCGGAGCAAGGAGGTGTGGAGAAGCAAACGAAAAGAAAGGAGTATGGAGGGTGAAAGCGCTCTTCAATGTCAGAATTTGAGGCTGTGGGCAGCAGCGTGAAAACCTGCACTCTGCGCTTGCTTGCCGGTGCCTGAAACGGGCGCCGCGTTCGTGCCGACGCACCGCGGAAGAGGGGAGCCCGACCCAGCAGGGAGGCTGATGGCTCAGCTCACAGATGATTTGTTTCCTTTGCCTGCGGAGCACACTCTGGAGAGAGAGAGGGGGGGGGGGGGAAGAGAAGTGGATTCATTTTTCGAGCATGAAGCTGCCAGGAGAGGTGTTAGGGCAGCATGTTGCACTAAAGCTGCATTGTTTATTTGGCTTTTTAATTGCGTTGTATCTCTCTCGGTGTGCCTGCCATTTGTTTTTCCCCTTTCTTTTGGCTTGATTATCGTGGCATTAAAGTAAATTTAAAGGTCTGGCTAAACAGCCAGTTGTCATAGTAACAGTCAAGCAGGAGCAGAGCGTGACAGAGTAAGGCAGGTTGTGTTTAGACGCTGTTGCCGGAGTCGTGATCCTTCTCCCAGTCCCTCATCATTTCAGCAAGGGTTAAATGTACCCATACCTCCTTTGTCAAACCTCAGCAACAGCTCTGACAAAATGTTTGTCTTTCAGCTGTCTGAAATGTTCACACCGCCGATATTTTAGAGCCTTAAATCCCACTTGGAAATTGCTGCTCAAGGTGGTGTTTTCTCACATTGCGTGAATAGAAACAGAGGCGGATAGTTTGGTCAGATGTTCCCAAATGCAAATATATCTGCGCTGGTTAGCACATATCATGAGATTTTGGAAGTACTAGAACGTCTGATGCAGTTATCTACAGTATATCCTTATTCACAGAGGAGAGTAGAATAATAGAATAACAAGGAAATAGCCCTGCTCCTCCACTATAGTGCCCTTTGTCCCTGGATGGTGTGCCCTCAACACTACAAACTACAGACAGACGGAGGCACGGAGGGTAGTCCGCTCAGATCTTGCCAGATTTAGTCATCACTGCGTGCAAAGCCCACCAATACTTCAACCTACAAACCAAAGGCAGACAGTCACTCTGCCACCTTGTCAGATTCTACAAATTCAGTCATTTTATAATGCATTTTGTGTGATCTAGGCCTAACTCTCCGGATTGAAAGAGAGAAATCCATCGCAGCAACCAGAGGTAACGATCTCTCACTTGCCAACAACCTCAAAAGACCAGAATGCAATGCTGCCAATTCATTTTGACTAAAGGGCAGAATTGTCACTTTTCTCAGACAACATGAAGAGGTGACTCTTTCCGGCTCTCTTGCTACATGATTACTATAACTATTACCAGTGCCCTCTCCACCTACACGTATAACCAGCTGTTCACATTTTTTATTTTTAGATGGTGTTGTAAGTATTTCTGGGAAAAGTAGGAAATCTCTAACAGAAGAAGAATTGGGTAGTCTGCAACTGATTTTGTGAAATACAGGAAATAACTGACTGAAGGACAGTTAGATAAGGTGCACTGAGTAAAGATGGGTGCACCCAAAAAAGACAACGTGTTAACTATGAACAAATAATATATATATACTGGAGTGCGTTAATGAATAACTGATGGTACTGCCAATCCATTTGCTACTTTGTGCCTGATTGTGATGCAGTGCTATGACTGAAACTATACTGAATAGAAGACTGAATTCTCCAGATGAGGGAGCTTGAGGCTCAGCTAGTAGACCACCAGCCTTCAACTATCAGCTGTGCCACTGTGCCCAGTCAGAGTGCTCGGTGTTGAGACCAGACCAGCCCAGCAGGCCTTTTCCTGTGGCTTTTGTTCCTCTGTGTGAAATCTGTCCGGAGAGACCGTCACATTTGTATCATAACTACGCTTTTCACACCCCAAGTCTGTTTTATCCAGAAAAGTAAAGCTGGGCTGGTGGATGAGTTGTATTTTCCCCAAGTGAAAATGACATCAGATTACATTTCAGCATACTGATCATGCTTCTATATACATTTTTGGTGTTTTGACTTCATTAAGAGATGAGCCATAAATCTGCGAATTCCTAATTTTTTTATCTGTGAAATGTTATTTGTGATACTATTTTGGCTTTATCACATATTACAGAATGTTTGCCTCAAAATAGGAATATTATATTTCACTTTTCAGCTTTAACTATAGCACTGCTTGAATTCTGAATGTTATCCTAGTGCCCTATGTCCGTTTGGCCTGACATTATTACAGTATAAAACTGGCCTTCTGAAGGTAGAGCTGCAGACACTCCACTGTGCTTTTTTTTATATCTTGTCGAAAAGGTGAGATGATCCAGTCAGTCTGTGAAGTGTGGACAATCAGGATGAAACACTGAAGGGCACATCCATCACCGAGCCACAGATAGGACGAGGAACTTGGATTCCTCAAATCAGCCAAGCAAGCCATTCGAAAGGTGTTCGAATGGCTGCACTCTTCTTGCCCTCTCACTGCTCGAACATAAGGACTACTTTGACCCCCATCCAGTAGCCTAGTGCCGAATGGAGATCAGAGGGCTGAGTGGGGCGGAAGCAGCAACCACCATGACCGACTGTGCAAGTCTGAGACAAACGACAAACCAGCGAACACGCTGACAAACATTAGCCGTTTTTTTTAATTGCTTTTTGCAATTTACTGTCTGCTAAGCCCTGCACCTGTTAGTTATTGTCCCCATACCTGGCAAGCTTTCCATTCTCACACAGTGAGAATGGAAATAGTATAGAATACAGTATATATTAATACAGTGATAAAGGTGGCAGATTTACCAAATTCATATTCATTTTTGAAACAAAGGCTTCTTGATTTCAGACAGGTGCAGACAAAAGCAGCTTCTCATTTCTAGCTAAAATGTCATGGTGCTGGCAGATTTTATCAGCTGTAGCTGATAGCTAGCTATAAGCTACTAGTAGCTCTGTGAGTTGGTTGAAAATGCTGCCTGTGTTTTCAATGTTTCCAGACAGCTCATTTTAAAGTGAGAATCTTGTCAAAGGGGTCAGAAATAGGTAGATACATACATCTACATACATCATATAATGCTAACAGACAGAGGCTAAAAATGCATGTCTACCAGGCACAGATATAAAAAAAGAAACAGCCTTGCTCTTGCATTGCAAGTTGTAACCTGTGTTAAAAAAGGTGCTATGTAAATAAAGATTTACTCACTTACTTACTATTGTAGTTGCAGAGCTAGTTAGTCCTAGTGTTATAAGAAAAATGTAAGCTCAGACTGCTATTGTGCTCTAAAATATACCTGTTTGCCCGCTTAGCTTAAATTCCTGCATATTCAAAACAGTTGTCACTTTTAACGTTACAAAAGAAGAAGCTTTTAGGGTGAGGACTGATGTGTTAGGCAAACGTAACGCACCCTTGGGTAATGTTGGCCGGTTGCTGGAGTGTAAACGTCCCCAAATTCAAGAGCAGGACAGAGCTGCTAACATTGGCCTAAAGCATTTCCTCCTAGGCCACCATTGTAAAAGAGATTCTGTAAAACTGTTGCCAGGACACCTCTAACTGCAACTTAGTTAGATTATGACTTTCCATTATGCATCATGGAGGTTTTATATTTGTAAAACTTTCCTCAAGCCAAAAAAGCGATTTTAAATCTGTGTGACGTCATCACAATGTAAAGTCTGTGGGCCTTGTGCATATTCAGTGGGCCGCATAACCCGGGAGTAAACCTGGATGCTAGAAACCTTGTTGGACTGAGTAGGCGCCATATTTGGGTCCGGTGTCAAGTTCTTATAATACATCCATGAGCATCAGATACTAGACCTTGGCTTCAACATTTTACTGTGGGTGTTTCTGGACAGGTGTATGAACTCATTCACCCGCTTACTGCTATGTGGGTGGGACCCGGAAATAGCGCAACTTCTTAGGGCGGGTTGTAATGATGGGGGAGAATATGTACCTGTGTGTCCTTATGTTCTATAGTACAGAGAAATATGGCACTATTGGCAAGCCAAAAGGTCACCAAGCAGGTGAGGACAGACAATAGCAGGATGCTCCCAGCAAAACATGAATCATTGGCAAGTGTGATCCTAATTGAAGTGTTTTCCTGATCTGCTTAACGTGCCCCAGGGTCAGATGATGCTTCACTGTCGAGCTCTCGAAGGGAGCTATATTTAATTAGCCACGAGTAGTGAGTAAGTGTGAAGTCTTGCTGACGCCTACTGGCCAAGGATGGCGTCAAGCTGCTCCTCCGGTCCACTTAGGAACGATTGCCTGTGTATTTTGTTCTCTTCCATTTTCTCCCAACACCCCATCCGTTAATAACGAGGGCCCGGAAACAGTGGAGGAGAATAGTGCAATCATTTTTGTTGCAACAAGTTAATTGGATGTTTTTAATGGTGTATCTGTGCATCGGTCCAAATTGTTATTCTCTATTTTCGTGTCTATTTGTGCAAACTGGTATTTCCCTGGGCAGCACTGAGGTTATTTCACTGACTGCACCTGGTTTGGTGTCTTGGTGGCTCCCCGGTAGGAGGAGAGGTGGGGTGTAGGGTGTGGCGGTGCCAATCCAGCGACAGTCTTGGTGCCACGACTAGGTGCATCTGGCACGACCCTCCGTCTGCCTGCTCAGATCAGTTTTACAGCTCAGCCACTTGATTTGGTGAAGGCACACCCATACAAACCTCAACACAAATGCTTTTATTGGTGTTCTCCTTGTTTTCTGCTTTCATTCTACATTTCTTTTAGCCAGCTGAAGTTGTATTCAGCGAGGCAGAATTAAGATTAATGTGCGTGATTTTTGTAGCAGCTGTGTAATCCACGACAGTTAGCAAGTAGCCTGTTCTTCACTCTGGTAACTCTCTTTGCAGCCATGTGAAGGCAGCAGGTATCGGTTCCGTCTGCAGTCTCTAATGCACCGTCAGGTCACAGTTACGCACAGCAGATCCGCTGGTTACATTTTGTGCAACAAGTGCCAGACTGTTGCAGAATAACCACAGAAAACGCCGTTCTCAAGTGGACATAAACCGCGTTGTCGTAATTAAATATTCTGTAGCTTTACTGCAGCGTTGGAGATGGATGCATTGAAGCTAGTTCACACTGTGAAGAATCGTAGATCAATTAAAACTTCCTTGTCAGCTTATGACTCCCTCAGGATGGCCCGTTCCTGCCAATCCTCCCCAGTGTCTCCATCCAAAACACCAGATAACTGAGGGGAACAGCTGCGCGTGTCATCGTCTCTGTAAACAAGCTCCGCATTTTTAATTGCAATCCAGGTAGACGTGTGGCTGGGATGAGCAGCATGATGGCATAGAGATTTTTTTTTATATAGTGGCGATTCTTTTTAAATTTTAAAGTGAAATGCATCAATCTGGTGCACTTTGAGATCTGTTAAACACAGTTCACAAAATACACTAGAGAACACATTTGAGCGAAAGTGGTTACCTGTGCTGAACAGGTTTATTGAGATGGAGTTACATCACTACTGACAAACATTGCACACCTTGCATTTAGACATTTAATTTTGCTAGGCTCATTAGAAAAGGAGTTCCTGTCACACCCCGTGCCTCTGCCTAGGCTCTCTTTCCGGTCCCTCAGCTGTTTTTCACGTCAGCGCAGCAGCTCACCCGTCTGTCATCAGCCACCTGTTGCCACTCGCTCATCACCCCCGTGTGTATTCAAGACTGTCTGGCCTCCCGTCACTGCCAGTTCGTATTTGTTCCAAACAGCAAGCGTACCAGCACTCTGTTTCCTAGTGTTTAGATTCCCAGTGTATAATCCTGTTGCTTGGTTTACGGCTCTGTCTGCTCCCCGTTGGCTCCTTCGTTGTAAATACTGCTTCTCTGTGTACCGAAGCCTGCCTGCTTCAGTAAAGACACTTAAACTCACCTCCTGTCTCGGATCGTGTATTTGAGTCCTCTGCTTGGTTCACCATCTCTGTGCATCACAGTTCCAATGCCCTTGTGTACCTAAATTCCTCTGGGCCCATTGATGGAGACCCTCAGGCGGGCAGCCAGGTGCTCTCCTTGCAGCCTGTTATGAAGGTCTGATTTGACCTGAAAATGAAGGTGACTACAATTAGCCAAATAAAGAAGATTCTAGAGTTTCATGGTAAATGCCCTTTGTCCTTACCCTGTTTATTGTGGAGAAGTGTGATTGAAAGCTGGCAAGTAATACTACTTGAACTTTATTCAAATATCTGCCCCTCGCAAGATATGTCATCGCTCACAAATTCAAGCTGGCAGCTGTGAGCAAGAAATAAAACTGGGATAGAGATCTCTATACCTATTTACTTATCTAGGCTATCTAGTTAACCACTCCCCCTCAAACAATGTCGTGTCCTCAAAATGCCGCCAGAAATGTTGTTCCGGACAGTCGGTTCCAGTGCGTTTGTGTGTAAATATGCACATACAACAGGGGGGGGCGCTGATTACTAGCAAGGAACCTATAATTGAATCGAGACACTCCAATTGGGATGTACCTGCATCCACTGGAGCCAATAGCAACGTCTGATATACTATAAATGTGACCTTAACACTCTGGATGAGAACTGATCGATATTCATACAAGCAATGCGCCATGCGCCAAGGGGAAACCATCCACGTCTTTTACAACTTTACTTCAGACAGAAGTAAATGGCTCACATACACAAACATGGGCTCACCAGTTAGCGCTGTTTCTGTAGTTCAAGAAGAAAGGGAGGGGGAGACGGCATGTCTCTAGCGCTAATCGTTGCAGAGATATGATGCGTTAAAGACGATAAGATTTTTGGGATCATATAGAGTGTTAATGCGGAGTGAAAGATGATGAGAAAAATTATGTTCATTATGAGACTTTGGCGGAAGGAACTAATCTATGGCGGGCTGCCATACAATGGTTAATGAATGGAGAAACACTGCCATAGAATCTTCAACATGTCCAACAACAATTAGCTTCCACTGAAGAAAACTCTCCACAGTATTCCCAAACTGTCAGTGTGTCACGATGGGGAGAGGCGAACTGGGCAGAGCGCACCTGACTGCAGTCCTGCGCAGAGCCCTCAACCTCATGTAATGTGTCATCCAGCAGGGCTAGAGACAGGGTGTTTGGGGCACATGTTGCCTTTTTAAAGTTCCTAAAATAATTGTCAATTTAAAAACAAAGGAGCAAGATGATGATGATGATTAACAGTTTCATTTGTCAACGTACAACTTGTTTGAAATTTCAAACTTCCCCAAAAGCCCATTACTTGCAGATTTAGCCCTGCGAGTTGCCTCAGCATGGATGATGATGCTCTCAGCATCCAGAGATATCACTTTTGTCAAACATCCAGTCACCGGCGGCTCCAGCACCTGGAATGTGGATTTGTTGCTTGTTAATTTTCTACACTTAGAAAAAGTGCAAGACTGAGGAGAGAGAGAGAAGACAGCTGTGTCTGTGCGTGTGGACAAAATCCAACAAAGGTTGAATACCGAGCGCTTTAGAGATGAAAGAAAATGTTGACGTGCCAGACTGTAAGAATGCAGCGATAATTTAAGCTTTGTCACGGCACAAAAATCCCAGTGCAATTTGTCATCTTTCTCAGCCTTGCTTCCTCCGTGTCTCCTTTTCTCTTTTTGCTTGAAAATCATTGGTTCAGTGCAATTCAATTTTATTTGTATAGCACCATATCACAACAGAGTTATCTCACGTCAAGTTCAGGGAGTTTGAATGAACCCTGGACATCGTTTGTCCATTTCCATCACCTCAGATACCACAGATCAGGGCCTGGATGTATCTAAGAGTGAATCTTAAATGAAAGATAAAAGTAAAAGTCCTTCACTCTTACCCCATCGTGTATACTTAAATCAAATTTCAGACAAAGAGATCAACACACAGCTTCTGAGCCATGTTTTGGAGTCATTGTACAAAATATAATTGGTCATGATGAACAATACTTGAGCAGAAGCAATATGTAGAATTCAGAAAAGGTTTAGTTTTATTTGAACATTTGATAGGATGTTATACCACTATTTCATTGTTTAGTGCACCATTAAAACTGGCGTTGATACTGTTTTCACTGCTCATATGGTACGTCATCGTCATCGCACTTGTCATCAAGATTCCTCTGATTTACCAGCAGGAGATTTTTTTCTTTCCTGCCCCGCTTTGGTTTTTGTTTTGTTGCAATTTTGGTCAATTTTCCTATCATTCCTTTACCTATTTATATATCCCTCACCTATGGTCATGAGCTTTGGGTAGCAACCAAAAGGATGAGATTGCGGATACAAGCTGCCGAAATGAGTTTCCTCCGAAGGGTTGCCGGGCTCACCCTTAGAGACCGGGTAAGGAGCTCGGACATCCGGAGGGAGTTCGGAGTAGAGCCGCTGCTCCTTCACATCGAAAGGAGCCAGTTGAGGTTGTTCGGGCACCTGATAAGGATGCCTCCCTTTTTCCCGCTGCGCCCCGCCCACTTCTAAACGGTGTCTAAAGAGCACAGAGAAAACAAAAAATACAGTGAATGAATGGGAGAACCACTTTTGTTATCCCAAACTTTGTGTGTGTGTTGCTCATAGCAAGAAAAGATTGTTTTTCAGGGCCTTTAAGGAACCTAGGGAGGTCTCTTGAACTTAAGAGCATTTTTAAGTCCAAAGAAATTTGATGCGTCTCGTTTGAGTTTGAGTGAAAGTAATGGGATGAGGCCGGTATTAACAAATTGTTGAGACAACGATCACCCTCTGTCTAAAATGCGACTATTACTTTGGACTCATTATCGAGCTCTTTAATGTTATGAATTTGTTTGTATGTAATTCATCCTGAATCTGTACTTGTTAATTGAATCTGAATCTCTTCACATCAAAACAAACTTGCATAATTTGCTTTTCACGTAATTGAATGAAAATGGGGGGAAGAAGAAAATGTAACCCTTCAAAAGCATGGCACTTTGTTGTCGATTTGCATTGGTAAGTGCTCGCTCACCGCACTCGTCCACCTCTGCCCGGCTCACAGCGCTGTGTCACAGTTGCACTTCTCTGTATGCTCATTTAACGGCGAGCAGCTTGCTCACAGTTTTCGAATGCCTGTGTTGATTAAATGTTGTTTTTTTTTGGTCCCCGTGCTGGCGAACACACTCAGGCGTGCAGACTGGGGATATAAGTGTACATTGTCATCAGGGGGGTGGAGGAGGAGGGAATCAGTAATAGGATTTCTAAAGCTTGAGGATTAGCAAATGCAGATATTTATTTCACTTGGAAACACGCAATAGAAACAAGTGACAGAATCCAACTTTACATAGGGATTTGTTAGTTTTAGTGCCAAGACGGGAGATTAGTTTGTGTGACTCGGAAGCACCGATGCATCTGGGTGTAACAATTCAGCTTGCACAACGTTTTTAAGCTATGACCTCATTTTTTGAATGACAATTCCCTTGTCTGGTTTTATCTGTTATTATGTTTGACGCATCATGTTGTTTTGTTCTGCTGTTTGTTTTCCTGACATATTTTATTGGTCACATGCCTCCTTTGTTTTAGCGTCATCTTGGGAATACTACATTGTCCCTGGCTCACGTGCTTTTGCAGTTTCTCGTCTTTGTTACCAATCTGTTTGCTTGGGTTTATTGCGCAATTTTTGCACTATTTTATTATGTGGTTTTTTTCCTTCTCTGTTTCTTCACTTCTATTGTAAAGCACTTTGAGTTACACCCCCTGTATGAAAGGTGCTATATAAAAAGAAGTTTATTATGTATTCAAACAGCCAGAATCGGAGCAGAGCATCAATACTTTTATATACTGTATCTGGAAATCCTGATAAGACAGGCATATGGTGTCATCTGGTTTGAATTTAACATTTCTATTCTGTGCACATGCTAACAGTAGCCTGTTAACCTCAAGGACTCAACCAGTATGGATTTACTTGCTAAGCATTGATAGTGTTTTCTGCTTTTTTTAAATTTTTATTTTAATCACTTCTTGTTGCATTTTGACACAGTGCTATCTTTATGCAAATTTCATTTTCATTTACAAACAAAAGTGAAATATTGTTTCTCAACACAGAATCTATGCATTTGCACAACACGTTTCCTAGCCTCCCAGCAGATATTAGTCACATAATAAAACTGAAGGATAAGTATTACTAATTACTAATTACTAATTAAGTATTATTAATTCGCCCAATGTTAGCTGGGATTGGCTCCAGCCCCCCCCTGCGACCCTTCGGGATAAGCAGTATGGTTAATGAATGAATGAATGAATGAATGATAAGTATTACATTTCATCCAAAGATATCAATAGTATGGCAAATAATTTAAGCCTTCTTTTTTGTTTTTATCTTCCCATGTTGAACGCTGAAATGTTTTTAGAACAAGTCAGTTTTGTTTTGCGGTGTAAAACCTGAAGCACAAATGGTCAGCAAACAAATCAAAACAGCGGTTTCCAGTCCACATCTACAATCAAATGTTACATTAACTAAGTAAATTGTAATTTATAATTTTGCACATCAGTCCCACATACATATGTGTGTCAAATGGACAAGTGTATATTATTATGAGCATTTTAAAAACAAATGTTCTTTTCTAAACCACTTGTTTTACAGAATGCCAGAATCCCATCTCTAAAATGCAGATAAATATGACTGATGAAACAGATTGTTGAATTGGCATCAAAATGGGCAAATCTTAATATATATGATGTCTTGCTCCGTTGCCATGGCGCCTCACCTGTCCGATCTGTTTTTGTGTTCCTGTTAAAGGCCTCGTCACCTGAACCCGAAGCGGCGCAGACGGCTGCGGCAGCAGGAGCCGAAGCTGAATCACAGGATGAAGTCTTT
>JAVQJF010000815.1:0-12424 GCA_036023855.1 Gadopsis marmoratus
GAGACAGGAAACATGACCAAATAAGGACGGAACCACACCAGGGAGGGAAAACACTGAACACACTGAGGAAACAACCGAGGGCATGACAAAAGAGAACCAAAACAGAACACACAAGACTCCGAACAAACGAGAAACACAGGCACACGGACAGGGTTGTGACTGATAGAGCACGTTAGTGGTGACTTAACAAACATGTACATGATTTTAAACTCATGCAAATCTCAGAAAACTTTTTATCAAAGTGCATTCAAAATCGAAACTCAACTTTGAACAATAAAACCAGACTTCCAACTTCAGAATGTTCATACATTACGTGTCACACAAAGTACAGACAGTCGGATTAAGAGGCAGATGGAAAATGTCATGGGCTGATCCATCCTTAACGCTGAAAGAGGACGTCTGAATTTTGTTTCGCCAAGTGGCACTCACCTCGCTGCGCTCGAATGACGCAGTGCTCTCAGCATTTTAAAATGTTGTGCTGTGATGTGATTTTGACATATAGGGATATAGTTTTTGGAACTGACCATGAGGAGTGAATGAAGAGAAAACATGGATGAACAAATCTACTGTGGATGAGCAGGTCACTGCCTATTAAACAATTAAATCAATGCTACTGGTGGATTTATTATTCCTTTGTATGCATTCATGTCTGCTATAATGTCCACAACTTTAAAGCCTCCCTAGAGTCAGAGCACAATGCATCATACTCTGAAAACCATGCCCCCCATGCAAACAATCTGCACAACAATACGCAACCAAGGGCTCCATCGCTGACAAAATGCTTGTAGCCAGCAAGGATTATTTTAACACCCTATGGCTACCAGAGAGCAGAAGGTATATTGACAAACTCAATATTGTCGGTCTATCTCAGTTGCCCTTCTCCTTACCTTGCTTTTATTGGAGAAATGATCCCGCTGAATGACTAGAAGTGAACTACTTTGATATTTGCAACTATTTGATCAAATCACCAGGTAAGATCATCCTTTTACCTAACAATGATCAATCAACATCTTATTGCCTGTATCCACTTCCACTTTTGTCTTCTTAAAGGCTCAGGGTTTAGCAGCTTATAAAAACTCAGTTCTGGGTTCTTTACCCTGTTGGTGGCTCATCCCACCACACAGCAGCTTTTAGGCTTCTGTTGTTTACTAGCAGACCAAAGTGACAAGGAGGCATGTTCATGCAATACAAAATCAATGGAGAGCGATGAATTGATTTGCCCCTCCGGTGTGGGTGGGGCTTAATTGCACTGTTTGTTGCATTGTTTCTATATTCATTACACCCATGATATGAAGTGTTAGACAGAACAACCATAATGATGAATTAACTGTTCTTAAGCCTTATTCAGACTGAATGTGAAGCAAATCTTGCAGGCTATTGCCTATAAAATCAGAAATTTGCCAAAGGCTCAGCTTGAGGCAAAGACACATCCGAACGAAATGATAAAGTTTAAACTTTGGCTAAAGATTTCCTCCCTCGAATTCATAAAATTACAAGCATGAGAATAAAAACAAGAGGAACTAAATGACAGTAAACAAAATGAAGTTCATTGTGAGTTCTGAGATCAGTCCGAGCTGTCACACACACACACACACACGCAAAAAGAACAGATTGCTCTCCAACTCTTGGCACTTGGACCAGTCGGTCGCTGCATTGACGGCTGACCACTGCTCCATGCTGTTCTCAAAGGAAAAGGATGGCCTGGATGGGTCAAAGTAAGCGGACGCATTTCGGCATGGGATGCTGTATGTGTGTGTGTGTGTGTGTGTTTGAGCGTTGCCGCTCCCTACACATCTCCTTATGATTGACAAATAAATTACTTTATTCTTTCTCAACCAGTAGTGGAGATAAAAATATTAGAAAAGGTCACGGGCTTAAGAAAAGGGTTCACCCTCTGTGGACCATGAATTTCAACTGCAAAATTCATGGTCAGGCCAGTACTTATTGTGATAGCTTACTCTGGACACTCTGGCGGGCCCAAACATCACCCTCCTGCGGGGGGAAATAAGTAAAGGAAAATGCACACTTCTTTTTCAATTTCATAATAAATCATCTTTCTTGCTTGTTACTGTTTCTCCCTGCTTGCTTGAACACTTTACTTTAAGTCCCCCTATTTGTCATTTATAAGCAGAATCTTAACGTGTAAAAATTACATATAACACTAATGTAGTTGTAAGCAGATGTAACCTTTTATTAATGTGTTTGTCAACTGTACTCCTCCTGTGGACGGCCATAAGTGGAAGCAGGTGCATAAACAGGTAATGAATGACAATGAAACAGTTATAAAAGGGAAGTTATAATTGTTGACAAATACTGTACATTAATAAATACTTAATGTTCTTATAGCTGCTTACAACTACATATAGTGTTATGAAATAAAGACTAAATAAATGGTTCATATTTAGAAATGCTATAGAGTCGTTTTGGGATTTTTGTATTTTTTAAATGAGCAAAATAAAATAAATGAGATCAGAAAATAATTTCATTTTGAAGATCTGCGTTAACGTTGCATTTCTCACACCTTTTCATTTGCAACTCTCATCGAGACCAAATGACGAACTTAAAAGTTATCTTCCTGCGCTTAAATCAGCTGGAGAAGAGAAGGAACACCTGCAGGAGGAATCAAACAGCAAGACAACAAAGCCTCTGTTTGATGCCCCACTCAAAATGACTGACTGCGAAAGCAAACAGAGTGACAGTGCTGACATCTGCTACAGGTTCAGCAGGATCAGATTTAGGGAGCCAAAAACAGACCACGCTCTGATATTTTAGAGAGGACTGGTGAGAGAAGGGAAAGCAACTTGTGAATAAATACAAACATTTAACAGCAAATGACTCCCCTTAAAACCACAATTGATAAATTTGTTTGTGCATGGATTAAATAAATGAGATAACCTGGAAATTAGTAAGATTTAGAGGTGCTGGGAAGTGTATTTTTTAGCTTTGGCCACAGCCAGGCTAGTTGTTTGCCTCGGCTTTCAATCTTTATGCTAAACTAAGATAATGATCCTAAGCCCCTCCTCTGTGCTTAACGCACAAACAAGAGATTGATATCAATCTTCTCATCGCAATCTCAGAAAAAGTCTAAAACCCCCTCCATAACATAGCATTTAACATTAAGAGTTAAAGAGATTAAATGCAATACGGAAGACAGACCATGATCACTGTTCCTTTTACTTGCAGGACCGGCGCAACAGACAACAGTCCAGAAAATTTTGCCCCGCTCTCAGGTTGGTGAAGATAATTTAATTAATATGTACACGTAATTAGTCGTGACTTCATTATTGTTGGAGCCCAGCAAAACATCACAACCACCGCAGCAGAGCTTTCATGTGTTTACTTATTGCCCCGAGAGACTTGTGCATGGATGGGCCCACAACAGGGGAACTTGGACCGGGGGGTTGGCTTGGCCGCCCCGACGAGGAACCAGGTGTCGGCAGGATCACCAATAAGGGATCAGGATCATGAGTTGGCTTGGCCGCCGACGAGGGAACAGGTTTTGGCCGGACCACTAACATGGAACTTGGTGCGTGAGATGGCTGGTCCGCCGACGGGGAAACAGGAACTGGTTCCAGCCCTGGGGTGCTGGGCAACAGAGGCTCTGGGGCACTTGACCGTGGGGATGCTGCAACGCCAGGCAATTTAGACCGCCGGCGACGTTGGGACCCATGGTTTCTGCGTCGTCTGCAGCCTCCTTGGTTCCCTGGGGTTACCGCTTGGTACCCGCCCTATAAGGGGTGTGGCGGGTCATCAGGATAGTCTGGAAAGTCAACGATGGTAATCCCCAGGGACTTGAAAAAGGAAGAGTCTCCAAGTTCATCCTCAGAATCAGACAGCGTCGTCAACAGAATCCTCTTCCGGATCCCAATAATCCGCCCAGTCAAAAGGCAGGCCGGGACGGTTGAGCCGCTAACAATGTGAGCTTTGTCCTCATGGTGGAGCTAGAGGAATAATCATGGGGTCATTAAAATCAAAAGGGTTCTGAGAAATTTAAAACAAAAACTGTTCTGATCGGGACACTTGAGGAAAAGGTCAGGGGGTCACTAACATTACAAAGATTACATTTTCCTTAGTTGGATCAGTTAAGTTGATTTATTTTACAGATCTGTAAATTCATAGTAACTTTTGTAATAATTCTTCTCATAATGGATTATATATTATAAATTAAATAGAGATAACGTTCTCAGACAGAGCTTAGTTAACTTTATGCTGTTGTTCATTTCCAAAAGAACTATTTATTGAACCTTTATTCTCTTTTAATGTTGAATTATATGCTGGTCTGTAGACAATTTTAACAGTTTTTTGCATGTTCAGCTGAATTGTGGTGCACTGACTAAAAAACTCTGTGTTACAATTAACTGGAATTAATTGTTTGGAAGTAAACGAATTAAATATTGCCTCCATTTCCCTTTAATTACTACGAAATTAATGTGCACCTCTGCTTTAAATGCGCCCCCTATAATGTTCATAATATATTCCATTTAAAATTTTCAAAAATCGTCAAAAACTTTAAAGAGAATCATCTGCAGCTCTTGTTCTGCTGTTTTCCTCTAAGCTTGTTAACAAGAACAGTTCCGAGGAGAAATCACAAAAACGACGAGGTGGGTTTATTCTCTATTTTGAGTCCTGTGAGGCTGTGAAAGCCCGTAACATAATTCCTCTGACAGCAGAACGCCAACGGCGCTCCCACAGGGGAAACATGACTGAGCAGCTGAAGAGCGTATGGATGAAATTTAATCCACACTCTTCACCTCCTCCAATATGCAGGCTGATTTACAACCAAGTGCACTCGGCGGCAGTCTCTGAGGACACACTGACATGTGCAAACGCTATTATTTGAGTGGCTTTAGTATTCTCATGCACATTTTCAAGTGACTTTGCTGAATCCGACTCCTATCAGGGAAAACGCTTTAGTCAGCAGGTCATAATTCTTTATTTTCTTAAGCTGTTGTTTCCTGTTATTTTGAGAAGTGATGCTTTGAAATGTGTCTTGTCAAAAAACAATAGCAAATCTGACGGACAAATCCTGTTGTTTGGAGGGAATACAATTTCAGGATTTGGACATCGAAGAGACAGCAAAACAGCTGTGTTGCGGAGGAAATGCATGCATACAGATGTTGGTGTGATGTTGACAGCACACAGTAATATGGTGCCATCCTATAGAAAATATCGCAAATATATTGGCTCTAAAAATACTGAGACAACATGTGCAATTTTAACTCCCCAGTTGCTAAAATCCCCAAAGTCCCAGAAAAAGGCATGAAGAGCAATGTCTTTGTGGTCGCTGATTTTAGCAGTTAACCAGAATGATCGTTTAACCTCTGGTCGTAATTTTAATTTATAGTGGAGATCCCAAAATGTCCAAAGATTAAATTTTGGGGAGACGTGTCTAAAATTGATTATCAAGATATCGAGAATATTTCCATTTGCCATAAAAAGAGCACGTGGTCTGTGGTTTTAATTTCTTAATATCAACATCACATAGCTTGAATGAAGAGCTGGAGCAAACTGAAACAAAATCCGGTCAGACCATATACATAGAAAAGAAAAGAACCTTGTGGGGTTACTTATGGGGAACTAAAAGGACTGTTGAGGGGTTAAACCAATTTTAAAAAGAATAGAAGTCTGTGGCACTCTTGTTGAGAGAGGATTACAGGGCACACACCTTACTGTACAGCAGCAGCCACTGTGTTACACTGTGAGCCAAAAGGAAAAAAAGAATAAAAACTACACCTGCTTATTGTCTAAGCTAGCTGCCAGCTGTGGGCCCCTCACACACACCTCTGTATTCCTGTGTCGCAGCAGGCCTTTGATCAGGTAATTGCCCCTTCGGCCCCCGGAGTTTGCATCCCCCCATATGTCGCTATGGCGACCACCTCTCCAGTGTCCATCTGTGTGCCCCCTTCACAGCCTTTTTAAGATGAACGTATATGTTAAGAGGCTGTGAGTGATGGAGAAAAAGGGCAGCGAGGCGCCACAACTAGCACCCCATCCCCTCCAACAGCAACCTTTTTATGACAGCTATATGGTGGCGAATGTGCGTATGTGCTTTTATTTTGTTTCAAACAGTAAGGATTGTGTTTGTTTCACTATTCAATTCAGTTTTATTTATATAGCGCCATATCACAACAAAGTTATCTCAGTGCACTTTTTCATATAGAGCAGGTCTTGACCGACTCTTTCTTTACAGAGACCCAACAATTCCCACCAGGCGACAGGGACAGAAGAACTCCCTTTTAACAGGCAGAAACCTCAAACAGAACCAGAACCAGGCTCTGGGTGGGCGGCCATCTGCCTGGACCGGTTAATCATCCCTGAGCTACAGCAGATCCACACGCACATTATGAGAGGATCAGGGTGCAGGTGGAGCTCGGGGGAAACAGTTTGGGGAATCAAGATGCTGTCTGAAGACACTTTGAGGAGGATGACGCATTTTCTGTCACAGGAGATCACATTCTGAAGGAACCAAAGTCCCACTCTAAATAATATAAATTCACAAATGTATTAACCCCTTAATATAGAGATCTTCCCCTTGAATAACTCCAAGGTTTACGCCTTTTCCACACTGTCAGACAGGATCATATAAAATATTCTGTTTCAGCTCTTCACTAAAGCTTTATGCTGTTTACATAGAGATCAAATAGAGATCAAATCAGAGACTCAATGTGTTTTTTGGCTGCATCTTTCCATCCAATTAGAATATTCTAGATGTATAATATTCTAAAGCATCAATTCTAAACACATTTCCCCAAAATTCAACCTGACATATTTGGTATTTTTGGACACTTTGGGATTTCCACTAGAGTTTAAAATAAGGTTAATTTGATTTAAACAATGGAGTTTGTAATGGCCGTCCCACCAACAGGTCAATGGGATTGAAGAGGTTCTTTAACCAGATAGGGTCACCTGGGATTTAACAATTCCTGCTTCACATGCTCACAGGAAAAAAAAAAAAAAAGCAACTCCACACCTGGAAGCTACAGAGCCACATCAGCTGACAGCTGCTACTAAGAAAAGTGTCTCATTGTGTGCCTTACTTGAGGGCACTGCAGTAGTGGTGGCCAGATGTTTTCTGTTACAATTTCCATGCACATCCATAAATAGATTGCAGGCGGGCTGGGTGACAATTTGTCTGCACTGAAAGAAGAGAAATGCAGAAGAAAAGACCAGAAGAAGGGTATCTTGACATAATGACAACCACACACATAGAATAAAAGACCATTTGTGAAGGAGACAACTGTGTGGATGTTTTTTAATATTTCAGTGCAGATGTTAAACCATCCATTTCAGCTTTTTAATGAGAATGTATGTGGAATGGTGTCCTGGATAAGAGCTTGAGCTAAATACTGTAAATGTGAGTGTCAATGCACCTGCTGAGTGCTGCTCATGTGGATCCTTAATTTCACATTTCCAGATTGCCACATATACAGTATGAAAGCATGTGGAGTGAAATATATTAGTATTTAGGTTTGTGCTGCAAATGGTGGTATTTTCATGATCTATACATCTCTTTAGTATCCAATGTATGCATTATGGTTTCAGCTGCAAAATGTTAGAAAACAATGAAATCACAATTCCCAAGAGCCCAGAATGATGTCTTGTATTCAATTCAATTTTCAATTCAATTTTATTTATATATAGCGCTGTATCATAACAGAGTTATCTCATAGCACTTGTTAATATAGAGCAGGTCTAAATCAACTCTATATCTCTTGTATTGGCTGGCCAACAGTCCCAAATCCAAAGATACTCAATTTCCAACAATATAAAACACAAAGAAAAGCAGCAGAGAATGTTTTGATGTTTTAACTTTTTTTTTTTTTTGTCTGTTAATTTGAGTTCACCACAGGCTACACTCACTTTTTCCTCGTGGTACCACTTATTTAAGAAACCTTTAGCAGAACTGAATAGTGTAGATCTGTCTACATTTTAAAACCATGACTTGAAAAATTATTCAAAAGTATTTCTTTATTGAACATTAAAGAACAGGATGAGGAACATGGAGCTTCAATCAAACGATCACAGCTTTACTGTATCTATGCATAGACACCTCTGGGAATATATCAATGGTAACAATGGTGGTGATCGACGGTAATGTTTATGAGCCCTCTTTTCACTTTCAGCGTCTTTCTCTTTGCGCCACTTTTTATAGGCCGTTGGCTTTTCTAGGGCTGCTCCTCTCTGCGCCTGCACGGACCGTCACGGTCTGCAGAAATGACACTTGATTATTTTCTTGAAAGCGCTCTGGAAGTCCTTGTTGAAGTACGCGTAAATGATGGGGTTGAGCAGCGAGTTGGAGTAGCCCAGCCAGTTAATGACATCCTCCAGCCAGCGGGGCATGTAGCACGACTCCTGGCAGAAAGGCATGACCAGGGCGACGATGAAGAAGGGCAGCCAGCAGAGGATGAAGGTGCCCATGATGATGCCCAGCGTCTTCACCGTCTTGCGCTCCCGCGCCATCGCGATCTTCCTCTTCGCCTCGGTCGCCTTCCCGTGCCTGCTTTCGAACAGCGGCACGGCGCTCGGGGTGCTGGACAGCGGCAGGATGCCCTTGGAGCTGCCGTGGACCTCGATGATCTCCAGGGACTCGCCGTCCTCCGCGTGTTTCACGGCGCCGTTGGCGCTCGGCAGCAGCGGCCGCGGCTCCACGCTCCGTTTCCAGCTCTTGCCCTGCGCGTCCCCGGGGATCTTCCTGGGGAGCAGCGCCGGAGACAAGGCCGGGCAAGAGTCGGACACCTTCTTTTTCTCCGTTTTACGCACCGTCCTCCTGATCCGAAACCTGGCCGCTTTGAATATCCGCCCGTACAAAACCAGCATCAGCGTCAGCGGGATGTAAAAAGCCCCGAATGTTGAGTATATTGTGTACCAGGGGTCTTGTCTGATCTTGCACTCTTTGGGGTTCGCCTTGTACTCGGCCATGCTGCTGGGCTGGGAGCGCATGATTAACATCGGCGGCACTGAGATGGAGAACCCGACCAGCCAGGTGACACTGATGAGCACCGCGGCTCTCCTCGGCGTCCTCTTCTTCATGTAGTCTATGGGCTCGGTGATCGCCCAGTACCTGTCCAGGGCGATGGCGCACAGGTGCAGGATGGACGACGTGCAGCACAACACGTCCAGGGAGATGAAGATGTCGCACGGCACCTGCCCGAGCGTCCACCGGTTCAAGACCTGATACAGCGCCGCCATGGGCAGCACCAGCACCGACACCATCAGGTCGGTGACAGCCAGAGAACCGATCAGGTAGTTGGCCACATTCTGGAGGTTCCGCTCCAAGGCGATGGCTGCGACCACGCAGGCGTTCCCGAATATCGCGCACAGGATGAGCGCGCCGAGCAGGAAGGATGCGGCCACTTGGTAACTCAGCCTCACCTCCTCGTCTGCGGGTTTGGGCGTCTGATGGGAAGAGTTGTCAAACTGGGGCCAGGCAGCCGTCGTGTTGTTTGTGCCCTCCATTGCTGGCGAGGTCGACGTGTTCGGAGAGCGTCCGTTACTTGGTGGGGAGCCCGGTGCGCAGCACGCCGTCGCACCTCGAGGAGCGCATAGTGGACTGTGCAGTGCGGCGGAGAGGGTCTGAAGTGCGAGTCTCGGCTGCTGGCGGAGAATGATGCTGCGTATTTATACCGGTGATGGAAAATGCGTCATTTGTCTGTGAGGATGTAACGGAGTCGGGGCTGTTTCTCTGTTTAGTCGGCGACCGAGGACGTGAAGATGTGGGAGTTATTCAGTAAACATATACAGACTTATTTTCTTTGATTTGCACGGTCTTCAGACTGCAAGTCAAATCAATTTGCTGATTTTTTTAAAATTGCATTTTCCTAAAACAAGTGGATTTTGCAATTTCGGTGAGAAAACAAGTTAATCAAAGCTGCGCAAGTGAGATGATCTGAATTGTACTGACACAAGTGAAGCTGCAGACTGTAAACAAACCTTTCTTTGTTATTATAATAATAATAATAATAATAAAGCCAATTAAAATGATTAAATATAAATAATAACTAACTATTGAACTGGAATTATTTCTGTTGGCCTTATGGACAGAAGTATTGTTTTGGAAGTTAAAAACATACCACAATCTCAAGAAAAAATACTATAAATTGACCAGTTAATGCATTGTTAATTCTCAAAATGTTATGACCTTAATTAAACTACAGTGAGGCGTTATTCTCTTCGGCACCATGGTCAGCGCTCTGGGGCCGCCAGGTGGGACACTGCCACCAGGCGTTGGCCCGCTTTCATAACAATTACAAAATGGTAACGCAGGCATTTACAAAAAGTGTAAAAAAATTTTAAATTAATGAATATAGACATACAAAGACAAACCATCAAATGAAATATATGTATTACTAACATACGGCTTCTTTTTTTGTGTGTGCAAAACGGTATTTATATTCACAGAAAAGGTGTGAGCAGGGACTAACCACCAACAATTGTACTAATAAAAGTCACATTATTTTATGTTCATCGTGGCTGCCTTTACCGCTGCTGGCCCCTATTTTCCCCTCTATACTTCACCTCTCTCTGTCTCTCTGTCTCTCTCTGTCTCTCTGCAGCGTCACGCACAACATGCCAGGTAATAATGTAAGTTGCTGGTGCAAATTCCCTTACACATTTTTTAGTTCAATAAATCAAACAGACAAAAACAAACAAACAAAAAAAATGAACCTAGGACATTTGGGGCCCCTGGGGGTCTGGGACCTCATTGGGGCTGTTGGCCACGTCGCCCAGTTCTGAACAAACGGGGTTAATAAGCGCTACAAGTGTGAAAACAACTTAAAACATTTTAAGTTAAATTAACACATTAACCTGAGTTTTTAAAATAGCGTTTACTTAATTTCTCTTGGGTCACACCAAGAATACTAATAAAGAGGTTTTCAGTTTCCTTCGGTCAGACCCAGGACGTTGTAGGCTACAAAATAATGTTAACACGACCGTCTTTATTAATGTAATTTAACTGAGTTTAAATTTCTAAAACATCATACTGGGTGGCGGCAGAAATCGCATCTATCGGAACAGCTAGATGGCACTAAGTGGTATTTTAATTCCTTGAGGTTTATGTTGGTTTCTTTTCTTCTCTTCTCTAGTCTCGTCTGCAGTTTTGGTGAACGCGCCAACGTATAGGCTTTTTGGTCTATTAGACTTCCCGTAGTGTCCCCATTCGTCGTGACGTCACAGGCTTGCTCAAAGCGAAAAGGCTGCGTAACTTTCTTGTTCATGTGCGCACAGGTCGTCCTCGGTGCCACGGCCAACAAAAGTCTCCCCAGCTGTCGGGTAAGCGAGGCTATATATTAAGAATATTAATATGCTGAGTGACATTATTTGAAGAATGTTACAGTGCCTGTTGTTATGGCTAACAGGGCTAAGTTAGCAGGACATTTGCTTTGATTGCTAGCTATGTAACGTTAACGTACACGCTAAAAACGTGGGAAAATGAAACAGTAATTGTTGTAGTGGAAATCCTAGCAACCTGCTCTAATCAATAACCCGAGTGTTGACTATAACTCATTAATTATTACTTGGTAGTCTTAAGTAAAGCTTTAATTCTGTATGATTTCGAGCAAATCGCTGCAGACAGGTTCCAAAATGTGGTGGGAAGTGGAGGCTGTTATAGCAGCACATCACTTCATTGCATTTATCTAACAGAGTTTCCTTGTAAACCCTTATGCCCTCCTCGGGCATTTTTGTATATTTTTCTCAACTTTTTTTTTTTTGGATTTGGTGATCATTTTGGCTGTGTTACGGCTTGTGGCATGACATTTTCTTTTTAGCTAAATTTTTGAAATCCAGTGTCTTTTACTCTTACATTGTTTTTATACTCTCTTGATGCATTTTGCTTCGTGGCAAAAATGTACACGCACAAATCACCATACATCAATATTTCTTTCTGCCCCCCCCCATAAATCTCTTAAACAACTTGAAACCTGCTCAAAACTACCAAACATTCAATCATTTTCAGGATTTTAACCCAGTTTAATTATTTGAATTATTTCACCATTTATTACAAAAAATGAATTATTTTCCATATAATAAATAGTAGGGGGGATGGGGCTTTGGTCTTGGATATGTCAAAGATTAGCAACAAATTTGATTTGATTGCATTAGTATTTTTTATGTAGTGTCAGATACTCCCTCAGGACACCTTCGTGGCCAACAATGCCTCATTGATTTCCATTAAAACCACATTTTTTAATCTCACTGCCATTACAGTTTAAAACCATGCATTCTGTAATGTCAGCATTTCATTTTGAAGAAACGTAGTGATATTTGACATTTTTGCTGTATTCCACCATATTCAACCGTTTTCCCATTGTAGGCCGATGCATGAAATTCTTGTATTTTTGCCAGTTATATTATGGAGCCGTGTGACTACCAGGGGGCCCCAAGAGGGATTTTTGTGTGTATGATGATGTATGATGATGATTTA